>BMAW01026593.1:848386-892062 GCA_019974015.1 Nephila pilipes
AGAAAATGTAAGAGTTAATGTAATAAAGAAAATGTAAGAGTTAATGTTGTAATGATATACATTCATGCCATTACAACATTAACACTCTAATACCGTATCATGCCTGATAATAGAGAAGATACAAATTGAGAATCCAATGTTCAAAAATGTGGCAAGTAGGGTCGACTTTGAATATCTTATTAATAACGCCGTAAATTATTAACTGAAACATTTTTAAATCAAACAGAAAAATGTACTTATGTATATAAATGAAATCTAAATTAAATCTAAGATTTCAAAAATGGAAAAAAAGTATCTGAGTTTTTTCAAAAACTGATTTGTAATTCTTATGCAACAATTACTTTGAATGCCTTTTGCTCAGAGAATAGCTAAATGTTATGCAAAATAAAAACTCGTAACAAATATATTGTAGCTCAAATTAAAGATATTTTTTTAATTACCGTACTCTCTTTCAGGAAAGGCTCAAAAGACATCGTGTAAATGGAGTAATACACGCTAAATTACTCTGTGCCCCAAATACTTGTGTCGGTGCAGTCTGGAAGTTTGAAGATTGAGTTGCCAATTCATTACTTGACCATGACTAAAAATGACGATATTCTTCACCAATAGTCTTTTTGTTGCTTCTAAGTGAGGCGTCAACAAACAATCAATGAAATTCAAGTAGGCAAACTTTACAATTAAATCTGTATGTGTCTAGAATATCATTTTTATTTTTAATAACTATTTTTGGAAAAAAATAAAAACAATGACCTCCGTCGCAGTGAAACAGTCCTGCTTCAAATATTTTACGTCTTTGGTGGTGTTAACAAAATGGGATTTCCAGTTTCGATGAGATTTCCATGTCAGTAATGAAGCTCCAATGCTTTAAATTCATGCATGCATTCCTATTCCTCCATCACTAAAAATAATTCTTTACAAGCTATACTAAATACCAAAATAGAAAAGCTCTAATGATTCCTCGAGAGCTTTCCTCACGCATTTCACCAGAGTTAGAGTGTGTTGGTTGAGACAAAACTCATATTAAGATTCTTTTAGGAAAGGAAAATTTGAAAGTTCATGATCGCATCAAACATCAAATCCTTTTTATTCCATTCTTTTTGTTACACATTTGTTTTTCAAATTTCTTTAGACTGTATTTTTATCATGAATATTGGCTACAAATTCTGATATTTTTAAGACACTTTTAATAATTGAATTTCTCAAAACCTTATGAGAATTATAAATAATAAATCTAACAGCTTTTATTGAGTTTTGGTGGTGAATTTAATACGATGTACAAAGAATACGATGTACAATATTACGTTGGCATACTTCTTTCAATATTCCTTAACTATTTCTCATTTCTTCGGGGATATCTCTGCTCCATCTTCCTATTCAGATATATTTTAGGATAATTGTCCCGAATCGTAAGTAAGAGCACGCTAACCGTAAGACGCTTTCCGTAAATGACAATAATTTCCTTCCTTCATTTGAAGATGTCTTTGAAGTACCGATCCATTTAATCAATAAGGATTGAAGATATTTCGAATACCTCATTCATTTTGAAAATACTTCGGTTTATTCACACGAATTTGTGTTCATTCTCTCACTATTTCTTCACGTGTCTTGTAATTTACACTTTCCGAGAAATTTTTATCTCTCGTAGACAGAACAGCATAGATTTCAGATGACATCAGGTTTTCAATTATCAATAATATAATTATAAATTAAATTTTTAATTAAAATACTACACCCATTTTTACACATTTCTTGTATGTAATATTTACTACCAAAATGGTGAAAAACAACGACTCAGAGTGTTGACAAGAAAAATAAGTTATATAAAAGATTTCTATATGAACCAGGACTCCTTAACAGCTTATAATTATTCATTCAATGTTTATAATAGTTCCTTATCGTAATTCGGTATTTGTTAGCATATTAAAAAGACAAATTCAATTTAGGTTTTACAAAATAAAAATATATGCTTTCTTTAAACAAGCGTTGAACGGTTACTTGAAATAAAGTAATAACAATAAGCGAATTCATAAATATATATTAAAAATATTCTTTTAAACTTTCGTGGAAGTTTTTTATGTATTAATAAGTGAGTTTAATAATATGCACTGCTACAGTCTTTCGGATTATGAACCCTCACCTCATCAGATGAGGGAGGGGGGACTTGGATGCAGTAGTCGAAGCCTAGACACTAACGCGAAACCCGGAGACAATTTAGAAGGGGAAGAAAAAGGCGGAAAGTGCAGTGCGTATCTATATTTCGTTTTACCTGAACCTGGCAGCACTAGGAAATGTAGAAGATGTACCAATCTCCTTGAAATAAAAACAGTTCTATTTTGTTTTGGAATTTAAAATAAGGAAGTGCATAGAAATTTGAAAAAAAAAAAAAAAAAAAATGTCATACATTATGGAAATTGTAATTTCAATTATATATATTTCATGGTAATAACATGTTAAAACCATTTAATTTTAAACTAAGCGATTGAATATAGTCGAAACAGTGATGTAATGGATTTCCAGTTTGGCTGGAAACCAGTTTTCTAGGTAAAATTCCTGGCAAGCTTGCTAAGCTTACACGCTAATTCTATGCCTTTTGCTTTACATCTTTGATATCGATTGCTTTTTTTCGTTTTTTTTTTTTTTTTTTTTTTTTTTGATGTTCTAAACATAGCCAGAGAAGAAATGTCACCCTCCACGCTATGTACACCATCAAAATGTGAAAACTCAATCCTAAGTGGAGCCTGGAGAAACGCATTGAATTTTTACTCTCGGTTTCGAGAAGAAACCCTCGAGAATCAGTTAATCAAATTGTTGAAAGGTTTCTCAACTACCTGGTGTTTCGAAAAGAACAATTTTTCATTTGAAAAAAGAAAAGAAAACAACAAATTTTTTAAATTCTGCCTCAGAGAAAAAACGTCCTGGTGCCGTAGGTAAGGCTGATGCAGAAGACTGAAGGCTGTAAGGCAGAAGGATGATTAAGTGTGATGTCTTTACATTGTCATGTATTCGACAAAAAATCTCAGTTTTTATCGGAGGAATAAGATTCCAACATTAGAGAAAGTTCTGAAAGAATTGAATTATGATACTGAAAAATGAAAAACATTATATTTTTTTGAAAACCATTAGCCGGACTACCTTGAATATAATATTGAAAGACTTAGGATTTTCATTTGAAAAAAAAAAAAAAAAAGGAAAAAGACAGGCTGATCGTTTTGAAAGATAAGGCATCATTATATGGCGCAGAAATTATTTGCGAGAACTTAGGGAGTTAAAGGAAAGAAAATGCGTTAATAACTATTTGGATGAGACCTGGGTGAATGAAGACATTCTCAGAGTCGAGTGTGGCAAAACACATAAACTACAAGCAGTTATGAAGCTTCCTCTTCGAATTTAACAGTAGGTTTGATTGCATCTAAAAGCAAAGGAAGGAGATTTATCATAACCCACATTGGAAGCAACGAAGGATTTGTTCGGGATGCTGTAGATATTTCTGTAGGGAAAACAATATGAAGACTATCATGAAGAAATGGATGATAAGCATTTTGAGAAATGGTTTGAAAATATCATGCCAAAATTAAAACCTAATAGCATCATTTTGATGGACGATGCCCCCTACCGTTCGGTGAAGTAGGAGAAATTTCCCTCAAGTTCATGGGAAAAAGTGAAATTTAAGAGTAGTTATCAAAAAAGAAAGTAATGGAGAACCAAGATATGATAAAAATTGAACTTTTGCAGAAAATCTGTAAAATAAAACATTTGTATGATAGTTATAAAGTAGAAGCAATTGCAGAAGCATTTGGTCATAAAGTTTTAAGACTACCCTCTTATCACTGCCAGCTCAATCCCATTGAGATGCTTTAGAGCCAAGTAAATGGCATGTTGCTAGGGAAAAGAAAATTTTTAAACTTAATGATGTAAAAGATCCTGTAATTCAAGGAATAGAGAAAGTTTCTGTTCAAAATTGGATGAATAACATTAATAGTGTAACTGATAAAGAGAAAGAGGCGTGGGAAATAGTGGGCTTGTTGACTAAATATGGGAAATTCAAAGCTTAATTATATTTGTGAATAGTGATTCTAGCGAATCAGAACTATTGAGCACTATTGACGAACTGTAAATTCATGTGGTGCAAATAATATAGTTACAATGAAAATATTTTTTTCATTGTCACTAATATTCATAAAAAAAGTTTGGTTTGGTATTTTAAACTACCTTATTTGTATAACTATTTAAAATGCGATAAAGAGTATAAGCGATTCTTAATAATGATTTATGAAGCTAATTTGTAGATAAGCTTGGAAATGAATTGGATAAAGATATATAAGCATGATAGAAATTTTTGCTTTATTAATGGATGTAATAAATGAGCTAAAAGAATTAAAGATACTTACAAATTAATGTTAGAAATTTTTGTTTTATTAATGGGTGTAATAAATGAACTAAAAGAATTAAAGACATTTAAAAATAAATAAATTTTTACAAGTATTTTTCTTTCCTCGCCAAATTCGACGAATTTCGTTGGTTATAATCACTCCTTTCTTACAGTGTAACCCTAGTTTGTATGACAACGGCTGTGATTTGCCCATCTTAGCTTTTACTGTGCTGCCAAGTTAAAGAGAAGTAGAATATACTTGAAAAGTGGGTGATATTTCAACATTGTGAAAATAACAGCTCTGCTTAAACTCAAAGTAATACTTATCATTTAATTTAATTTATTTATCGAAAGTTTTCTCATGCATGTATTCTCTTATTCCTCTGGCTCAATGTATGTGGCACCCATTTTCCTTCCTTCTGAATCTTTCCCATTGCATATAAGTGATTAGAAATCGATTTTGGTGAAACTCATAATTGTTCAACAAGTTCATTTTGTGTTTGAAATGCATCTTCTTCGAGCATTGCAAATCCCCAAGCCTAGTCTTCAGTGGAGCATCAATACGTTTTCTATCACTAACATCAAAATCGCCATCTTTGAAACGTCAAAACCAAAATTCGCATAAACCTTTCGTTACAATTTCCTCCTCTAAAACAAAACAGATTGATTGGCATGCATTTGCAGCATTTTTTCCTTGGTGAAATTCGTAATAAATGCAGTGTTAAATGAATGACTTACCACGCGCCATTTTTGACCTTCAAAATTTCAATTTTACCTTTCTCTCATTTTCTGCTTCTGCTTAATAATTCTGAACTTGTTCTAATCACATGACACGCAGTTACTATTCACCGTAAATGTCCCACAAAATTCGATTTAAAACATCTTACTACATTCTCATATATGTATTTGTAGAAAACCGTATGATCAATGTTTTTTTTCTTATTTTGTCAAATCGCTTAAAATTTGTAATATAATCTACTTTTACTTCCTTCTTCATTGCGATTTTTTTTAAAATAAAAATGTGTATATAATATTTCTTCTTTCTATCTTTCTTACTTTTTTTGAAAAAATATGGATATTTCTTGACCTTTACGCATTATTATGTGAAAAAAATACATTTTTAAATGTAAAATATCCATATTGTTTTCTTCTGATTTTTTTCCATAAAAGATGGAACATTTCTTACAAGAATAATGCATATAGTTACATCTCTCATACTTTGACTGTATTTCTATAAGAGTCTGGAACCCAGTAATTTTGAATGGAATGTTTGCGGTGTATATTAAACGCCCGATCCATCGTCTTTTGCTATTACGAAGTAACTCTTCCCTTTCAATCAATACTCTTCCCAATGAGTGGGTACCTCGGGCGAAAAACTTTACGGAAGCAATTTAGAAGCTTAACCCTTCATTTTCTCTGACATGGAACGATTAATAAGTACCCGAGGGAATAGTCATCAGATAAAGCGCTCGAGAAGAATTAAAAACTCACAATAGAAATTGCCTGATTTTCAAAAGTTGAATGCTTATTAATGGAGCTTCTCCATAGATAGAATCTTAACGAATCTTAATGGTTTCTTGTTCATTGAGTTGATTTATTGAACTGGAAATTGGAACAGATAACTTCCAAACGCGCTAAATCAAATTTCCTTCAAGGCTCAAGAAGGCTTATAATTGAGAACTGATTTACCGGTTCATGTTTTGGACTCCTCTTGATAGAAAGGAGAAAATAATATGCATTTACGTGTGTTCAAATTTACTGTGATTGGAATCTTTTTTACCGAGAAAATAATGAATTACAAGTGGAAAACTTCAATCTTTGATTAAACAATGCAGCTTCAAAAATAATTACCCTCTGCATGTAAATCGTTTCTATAAAATTACATTGATGTTAAAATTGGTTCAAATAATAAGAATTAATAGTAATTCCAATTATAATTCTTCCTCCGAGTCGTGAGTTCAAGGTCTGATGTACTACCTTTGAGTAGCGAGGGTAATGCACATTAAAACTATCAAAACTCTTGTTCCATCCGTTGGTGTAGTGTGGAAATTTGGAGAGGGTTTGATTTCTATTTTCTACATGATATGGGTATTTGTCTGTTGCCCTTACCTTACTTTTGTATGCGAAATTAATAAGCAGTCATTAATATGATAGCTAAATATGTTGACGCTATTTTTGATTACGTATTTGGTGTTAATTGGTACCCAAGCGACTATTGTGCCACGTGACCAATAAATTTAATTACAGCTTCTCGGCTCAAGTTTTCGTATTGAAGCAGAACATTATCGTTGGATTAAATAATTTATCATCTACTGCAACATTTGCTTGATTTCGCTCATTTTTTTGTTAAAGTTAAGTTCATTTTACAATGTACTTTGGAAGAAAGATAAAAGTATTTTTCTATGAAAAGGAAGAAATACAGCTGTTTCAAGTCAAAGTGTGTGGTGCAGTGATATAGTGTAGTGTATTTAGGAAAAAAACATAGTTATATGGTCGAGATGATACAATCAATATTTGCCGATTATGAAGAAGAGCTTAGATTGGTGGGAGCACATCCCAAGTACACTAAAGTGTAATCTTGTTCTGAGCTTTGTTAATATTTTAATTACCGTTTTTACACCTATCAGACTATTTATGAAGGTTTGTATTGGTATTTCATGTATTCATTGATTTTACACAAAGGTATTTTTGCTTGTATATATCCATCAATAACAGATTTGGTCGTCTATGAAGATTTACATATATAGTCGTAAAAATACTATTCTGGTCAACCTTTTAATTTCTCAACCGAGTAATAAAGGAATAGTGTTTGACCAAAAATAACTGAATTACGTGTTCCAAAAAATTTCTGGTGCAGATTATCGTACAGGTGTTTTTCAAAAAAGTTTCGGATATTTATTTTAGCGTGCTATTTTTATAATAAAATATATTTATTTTTACATTTTCGTTAAAACTTCTAATTTTTTATTAGAAAAAACAAATTTTCCCTTGTATATAACACAACTTCCGGGAGAATGTCATGTTAATCACTTTAAGACGAGGTGTTTCTTAAGATGTTAAAATGTCTCATTTGCATAATAAATGGACTTTTTTCATTGTTCAAATATATGAAAAATGTGATGAGAAAAATTTGGAAGGAAGTAAAGATAAGGATTTTAAATTAAATACTATATATATATATACACACACACACACACATATATATATATATGCAAAAAGATTATCAAGTGTGAGAAGTTCTATACATAAACCTGTGTTTTTTTTATTCCTTTTGTTACTGCGATATTTATCAAGTTCTCTGGGAAGACAAACCCCACAAAGCTTTCAGCATATTTATTTCTTTTCTTTCACTGCTGTGGAGAAGAAGTTCCTCCACACACAAAGTAATTACGAAACGGAGATCCGATTACAAAGGGGTCTGCCAGCCTTAAACGGTACTAAAGTAACGTGTTGAAGCTTTCGAAGCCAAATATTGGCCGAGATACTTTCACACAATGTCGCTGGTTGTTTTCCTTGTTATGAGATATCATTACATTTGGCTTGGTGATATAATTCTGCGCCTTCCAGGATTATATCACCTACCCTAATGTAAGGATATTTCATGTATATTTCATTTGTTTAGTTTTTCCTGAAAACTTTATGTGAGGAGTAAGTTTCTTAAAATATGTTATAAAGGTTTTCTCTCAATCTCTATTGATATTTGGGCGTTACGCTCAAATGCATAGTTTTAAATTATAACGCATAAAATAATCTTAATCGCAGATATTGACATCATGTCATTTAATCCTGATACAAAAGTAAACTGCACTGCCTACGAGAACATTTTTTAAATCTTTGAACATACATTTGGGGGGGGGGGTGAATTAATCTCTACATCGTTAAATTAGATTTAGTTTATCAAATCATCAGACAACCATGCTTTCAGGAAACATAAGAGGTGTGGTTATTAAATAACGAAACTGACGCTGTAAAATATTTTATTTTCCTGTCATAAATATTTACTTACTGTCACATTCAATATACATCTTTCCTCTATCCCAACAACTCTCCATGCAAATCTTCCATAGTTCGAAACAGTGCTGGAAGTCTGCTCTCTCAGGACGCGTTCCGTTTTCTCTTCTACAGCTTGTTCCTTTTAATGCCTATATCACCTTAGAAAATTGATAGAAGTCGCATAACTCGAGATTCGGCGAATAAGGCGGATGGTATAACACTGGAATGCTGTATTTAGCTAGAAACTGCTGTACAGACAATTCGAAATGACTTCTTCCATAAGTCGTTTTTTTCTTATCCTTTCACGGAGTTCAGCAAAATGTGAAAGTAATAATGTTGACCTTCAGAAACCCAGTGAAGATGAATAATTCCATAAATACTGGAAAAATCAATCATAATAGCTTTGAATTTGATTTGCTCATTCGAAGCCTTTTTGGCTGTCGATGAAGATGGGATCTTTCAGTGCGTGGGTTGGTGCTTCGTTTTAGGATCATATGTAAAAACCTACGATTTGTCACACGTTATTATCCTTTTACGTCATTTTCAATGACATTCAAAGTGTCAGTCCAAAAAAAAAAAAAAATTGCGAGAATCTTGTTCAAACTTGAGTATTTGAGGCACCATTTTGTCACACTTTTTTTTTTTGCATGTTACAACTGTTGTGTAAAATATACCGTATGGATTCTATGTCAATTCCTTAGTCTGAGCAATCACACTGAGACTTAACCGACGGTCAGATTAAACCAGAGTACCGATTTATTCGATATTGTCATCCATTTGTGATGTGGAAGGGCGACACTGACATGAATTATCTTTAACATCTTGAAAAAGCTTGAACCACTCAAACACACTTGCATACGATAAACAGTAAATGCCGTACACTTCTTTCAATAAATTTTAAGTTTCAGAGCGTTTCTTCCAAGTTTCATGTGAGATTTCACAATTCGTTGCTCACTTTTTCTAGCTAAACAAAAAAAAAAAGTTCTAATCGGAACTAAGACTAGGCTACATGGATTTGTTTACAGAAACGAGAGGCACTGCATTCTAAAAAAAAAGATTTCACGCTAAGCAGCTGTTGGTCGTTTGCGTTAGTACTTCTTTTGTAGCAGCGTCAATCTCGTTACTTAATATCTCCACTTCGTATGTCGCATATCACATAAATTTATTCAATTTTTCCGAGTATTATTAAAAAAATAACCCAATATGTAATTAATGATACAATTCAATTTTTTTGTATTATTATAAAGGGTGATAAATGCATTTACGTTTCATGCTTTTCAAATGTATTGCTGCTCATAATCAAATATTGACCAATCACAAACTGGATAATAACAAATATAGATCTAGTCGGGAGTAAACCAGAATAGTTGGTTCATTGTTTATTAATGTCTCATTTAAAAGCAATACGAGGTCTATGGACAACGAAATTCGTAATTTTGAACTTCGGTCAAGTGACGAGGACGACACATGAACTAGCACTCCCTCTTCAGACTAACATACCTAGTCAACAGAGCGACTAGTGCAATAAAAATTGTTTACTTGGACCACGAAAAAACATCAAGAAAAAGTTACATCATTCCCTCCCCCTCTCTTTTGCCTTTCTTCGTATTTATTGCCATAGCAAAAGGCGAAAAACCTTCCTTAGCTTGAAACGTTTTGAACACCAACCACTGATATACGAACAAAAAGCAGCACCCACTATATTACCTCTAAGCAGACACAGCCCAAATGAATACAAATGAATATCGTTTCATTGATGTACATGTTGGATTGGGACGGATTTTTCTCTGAATGCGACATCCCTTGTTACCGGTGATGATAGGCAAACTTTGCTAATAAAAATGTAGAAATTAACTTACTTTTTTTGACCAACCTGAAGTGCTATTTTCAAGATCAAGAAACGAGTTTTTGTATTTAGAAAACATTTATAGGAAATCTTGTGAAGAACGATTCTGTTTGTAAAGTTATCGATTCATAATATTTCTTTTTTTTTTATCAGCCTCCCTATATTAAATAAGAAAACTGAAATTATTTCCCGTCCTTTAGGTGAGTGTGAGAAAATTCAAAAGTCGAAAGAAAAAACTATATATAAGCGATTTATTTCGAGGTGCTAATAACTTAGTGTTAATCAAAAATTCAGTAGGTCTCAAAATACGCTTAGAAATGCCATTATGAGACTAATTGATTGACTGTTTATTGACGTCATACTTGATGTTATTAATTATTCGCGAAGTATCTAGTAATTCTGAAAATTGGTCTAATCACGAGGAAAAATAGCAATCCCACTATCTTTAACTTCCACTCCATCCTAACATGAGAATTTTTGCCCCGGGAGATTGAACGTGCATCAGCCACTCTACACAACATATCTCAAGCGGTATCAAGATTTGACATGACTCATACCATACGAGATCTAAGTACTAAATGTTATTTTGGTATTTATCTGATTAAATATCATATCTTCAGAATGCTAAGAAATATATCAATAAAGGTATTTAGTTAGGTATATAAGGTTGGCAGAGACCAAAAGCTTTACAAAGGTTTTTACAATCAAATTAATAAGCTTCTTTAGACTTACGTCCTGTATTAAAATTTCTGCTTTATCTTTCAAATTTAAATCTAATTACGTCATTGTTTGAGTAGTCCAAGATTAATGATGTTACTTATCGACAAAATGCTCACTGATCCAATTACAAAACATAAAAATTTGCATTGTAAGTGAATGAATGCTTTTTTCACGCTTCAATATCTTTGAGCTTATTATTCTTTATATTTGAAAGGTATTCAATATTTATTCAGTGCTTATCCCATATTAATTTTTGCAATACAGTGCCTTATTGGGAGTTAGTTTTTGAATTAATTTTATTCTAAATAACATGCTAAAGCAATAGCTGCTTTCACAATATATTTCTTCTAGGAATATATTATCCTCATACACTGTACAAACAAAATATCTAAATAGAACAGCAATCCAGTAATTACAGGGATAAATAATCAAGAATTAATTTTTATAGAATTTAGAATCTATAACATAAACCCTCAGATTTTACTTTTTTTATAATGAAAACTAAAAAGAAGACGGCAAAGTACCAAGTAAATGTTGTTTTTAACAATGACAAATATGTCTAAGTTTCTTTTCTAAAATAAACAGAAATACAAGGAACATTTTCTCTTAAAAGGAAATTTGATTATTAAATAAGAAGAAAAGAAGCATGATTATCGTCTTATGAGCTACTTCAAAACTGAAATCCCTGAAAGATTAAATTTCAGTCTTGCATAGAGAGATAAAAGTTTGTTCAACGATATGAAATAAAACTTTTTTAACAAATTATTAAATAAGCACTATTGAAAGTTTTTTTGAAAATAACTTTTTTACTCCTTTCACTGCGAAGTATTTTTATCAGAGTTCTCGTACGAAGCATCCTCTTCGCTAACATTGTGTGTTTTCTTAAGCATTCAGTTTAATATCTCGAACACACTACTTTCTGTTCATATTAATGATTCTTAAATTGTAGGGCACCCCCGAGGGCGGCGTGATAGCATTAAGTGGGGCGAGAGCCTATCGAAAAGAAAATATTGCTTAAAAATGGATTAATTTACTGAAAGGAAAACAAAACAAACGGACAAAGTAAATTCTGACAACAAAAAATGAAATATATATTTATACTGATATAAAAACAAACTCATAAATAGAATTGTATCAATTCTGTGCAATGTATTTAACGACTCACGGAATTACATTAAATTAAAAGCCTTTTAAATAATTATTAGTGACACCTTTGGGCCTCTCTTGCAGATGAAAGTCTTAATATTAGAAATAGGTACTCTGATTTTTTTTTATAATTAGATGAGATCTGTATTTTGTCCTCTAAACACTCACCGTATAAAGTCCGGTTTAACAAAGATCAGCTGTAGAAAATGGTAATAGTATACGAAATACTCTTGTTTTCTGTGCCGAAAACTTGTACTTTTCAGCAAACAACATACATGGCCTTTCTTCTTCATTTACTTCAGTGTAGATAAACCCAACATTGATAAGTATTCTTCACAATATTTTCTTAATTTTATTTTTGGAGCCACGCTCGTATGTGTACATGTTGATGATTAACTATGCCTGGTGCTCGCTTACGCCCTCTTAAAACGTTTTCTGTAATTCTGTATGAATCAATAGCCATGAATATTTAACGTCATGTGTTTCTCAATGGCTCCGTCATGTTTCCAGTAATTATGTACAGTAAAACCTGTTTTTATGCTGTGGATAGGGAATACATAAAAGACATCGTACAAAAAATATTTGGAAATTTCATAAATACTTACATATAATAAACAACTTTAGACGATATACTACTTAAAATTTTTTATGCGGTGGACAGGGACCGCATAAAAAATCGCACTTAGAAAACACATCAATTATTTATGAAATAGATGAGAGAATGCTTTCAATTAAATTACATAGTTAAATTAGACCTGAAAAATTGTAAAAAGATTTAATTTTTCATTGAACATATACATGGAGAAGTTTTCAAATGGTACATTAAATAGTTCGCTGCTACTTGTCGTATTCCAAAACACGCATCTTCTTGTGACGCATTGGTCCAAAATCAATTTCTTCGCTTGAAGATAGGATTTCAATTGATTTGTTTTTTGGTACCATAAAGTTGTAGAAGTACGAAATGTGAAAGCAATAAATGATGGCTTAGCTAATTCTTTGTGTATTTTCTTTGTCTGTAATCCATTAGAACAAAGTCGTAATCGTAATGCGACATTAATATTTGTTGAAGAATGTGGTTTTATATATTTCATGATTACTTTACTTTGGTCTGTTTTATTAACGTCGCACTAGAAGCAACACGTGGGTCATTGGCGACGGACCTACTACTTTTGAATTTCGGTCAAATGACGAGGACGACCTCTGAGTTGGCAACTCACTCTCCTATATTCCATACCACTCAAACGAAAGGACTTAAGGTCCCGACAAATTAAAAAACCCGCCGTGTACCCGGGGTTGATGCCCCGGCTGCACGGCAGGTCTTTCATGGCAGCAAGGCCCAAACCCGCAACTCGACGAAAACCGTCAACCGCGAGTCCACGACACCCTAACCACTAGACTACCACGGCCTACCTTACTTTATAAAGGAATTAAAGTTCATAAAATAAGTCAAGCTTTGGATTTGTTATTAATAAGTGGTATATTTATCAAATATTTGAAAAAACAAATACGTCATGCTTTAATAAATCATCAAATGATGTGATGACTTATTATAAAAATTCAATAAACTTGCATTTTCGACACGTATAAAAGCGTTGTAAGAAAACCAATAGCAATTCTCAATTCTCTTTTAATGCCTAGAACATAATTAATTAATGCAAATAATAATCTCAATAGCTACATTTAAGGAATAAAATATAATTCAGCTATTCTACGGAACAAAACTCAGTTTGTTTCTAGGAATTAATAATTTTAATACTACATCGAGAACTTATGTTTTCTGAGAGAACATTCCAGGATAATAGAATTAGCTTCAATATATTTTTCAGATAAAATTAATCGTCATTGACTGTGTTTGTATCGATTCGAAATCACGCGTTTCACCTCTTCGTGTCTTAACAGTTGCAACTCAATGATATATGTTGACAATCAACCTTAAGCCCCGCGCGATTATCGTACCATCCAATCTAATGTGTCATTAGGGATGGCTATTGCAGCAAAGTTCCGTGACCTTTGCTATAAGTCATCAAGGAGAGAATGCTTGAATGATTTCGTATCACAAAGTATGAGTCAAATCATAGTGATGAAAGATAGGTTTTAAGGATAAAGATTAAACAGAAAAGTGAATTTTTTTTAAGAAAAAGCAGCTTTAATTAATAATAAACACTTGAGAATGTGTCTCAATAATTAAGAAAATTATGTAAAACTTTAGAAAAAAGAAACTTATTACAGGAAATTTATAAATAAAATAAATAAGTCCAGAATGTGTGTACTGGTGAGCTGCCAGATACAGTTCGGTTCATTAAGCTTTCGAAACAATTGTAAAAGATAAAGGTACAAAAATGGAAAAAAAAGTGAATTGCTATTAAATAACCTATTTATTTTATTTTAACGAATGATTTCTTTATGTAAGTTCTTATTTGAAAGAATCAGGTATAAAATACGAGGTGTGATTTTTAAATTACGAGACCGACGCTTTTACAGAAGAACTCATGCGCCAAACGCCAGGGATCAACAGCTGTTTAGCGAGAAGTCTTCTCTTTAAAATACAGTGCTTTTCGCTTCTGTAAGCAAATCCGTATATTCGTAGCCTTCGTTAGCATTAGAGTTACTTTGTTTTTGTTTCGTCGGAAGAATAATAAGAGAATAACGAATTTTGAAATTTCACATGAAACTTGAAAGATCCACTTCTGAAACTTATAATTAATTGAAAAAAAGTGTATGACAATGAGTGTTTATCTCATTTACATGTTCTTAAGGGGTTTAAATGTTTTCAAGATGACTGAGAAGACGTTAATTGTTGATTTACGAACGGGTTGCTCTTCCACGTCTCAAACGGATGACAAGATAGAAAAAGTTGATAATCTGCTTCCATCTGACCGTCGGTTAAGTGTTCGTGCGATTGCTGAGACTGTAACAGTTGACAAAGAATCCTGACGGAGAAATGTTCCTCCCAGTGATGCGACAGATCATTCCACATTGTCTGTCAAGAGGATTCTTGCCTGGTACAGCATCCCAGGGTTAGACCAATCACTTTTTTTGCCTGGTGTAGAGCCATGCGGCTTCTATCAATTTCCTAAGGTGAAATCTGCATTAAAAAGAACAAGATTCGAGTCCGTTAAAGCTGTGAAAGAGAAAGCGGCAAGTGTCCTGAAGCAGCTGACAGATACCTTCAGTACTGTTTCGAACAATTGAAGATTAGGGTGCAACGTTTTAGGAATAGATACGAGGTGTATATTGAAGATAATAATAAATAAATATATAAAACACAAAAATAAAATGTCTTATAGTATTAGTCTCGTTATTTAATAGCCAAAACTTGTATATCGATTAAAGTTGTTACCCAAAGCCTGACAGTGTATCCATTAAATTTTCAATTTCACCTTTAATATTGAAATAATGAATTGATAATAAATGGGGCAGATAAAGCAGATTAAATATGTGTGTGTGCTGGAAAATATTTCTCTATCATTTCTCACCCTCTTACAAGAGTAGTCTCAGTAACATTAAATATTTTATAATATTCTCAATAAATGGTTACATTGTTGCACACTCATATGGATAGTATAATAATTCTAAGTGAGATATATGTTTATATATATAGCGTTAAAATTATTTTGCAGAATAAACAATGGACTAGCAACGTATTTATCGACCCAGAATTAATATTAATAGATATTTTCGTAACTGTGGCTTTTTTTTACTCAGGAAAATAGAGATTTGAATTAGGAAACTTTATTGCATAATTAATGGTCTAGTGCTTCATTGTTAGCGAATTCAACTTCGCCTAAGTGTACCAATTGAATTAAAATATTTGAAAGTAGGGGAAAATCTTCACTTTGTTGCGAGTTATTCGAAAATGCAGTTCAATAAAATTTGAGTTTTTTTGACAAATTTTTTTATTATAGCTTCACGTCACTTTTTTTTCATACAATGACATTCTTTTCTTCTCACCGTAAGAGGGTTTTGCGAGACTACTTCATATATTTGACGGGAAGGCACCAATATTCTCTCCGAAGTTAAAATTACATTTATCAAAGTATAGATTACATTATTAAGAATATAGATACTGTAATACAACTAATAACAAAAGTACTAAGATTACAAAATAGGTAAAATAGATATTTTTGAAATAGACCTCTTTTGAGAATATACCTCATTTATCCATACCTCATTATATCCTGTATGCGTCCCATAGTCCATTTGGAGAGTGGAAGATAATTATCTTTTAAAACACCTCGTTAATTCCAGTGGCATTGTTTTTAAATAATTTAAACAATCCATGAGTCCCCAAATTAATTGAATGAAGTTGTTCATTTTTTCAGTTTGAAAAAGAGCTATTCTTTTCACTTAAAAAAAATCTGGTTTGAGGTATATGTGTCAATAGAGGCCTGAAATCACGTGCATCAGAGACATTGGAGAAAGTCATGAGCCAGTCAAAATGCCTTCTACCTGTTTGATAAATGTTGAAAATTCTTTGAGTGTTAAATACGAATTACCAATATTTCTTTTTAAATGGCATTTGAAAGATTTGACATCCAACGCATATAAACCACCGCGATTTTTATTCTGTGGTGGAATGAATTTCCAAGTTTTTCCTTCACTGGATAAACAAATGGCTATTGCAAAATCGGATTTTTTATGTGATTATATAACCTGACCAGCACTGAGCTTGCTTCAGCAAAATTTGATACTTTGTAGCTATAAGATTACTTTTACCCCTACGATTGAAAGATACCTTTAAAGTAGCTATCATCGTTTCTAATGTTAAATCAGTAAATGCCAAAAAATGCACGGCTGTTAAGCAAAGAAAAAATTTAATTGCTTCATAATATCTTTGATATGATTCTTTTTTGCTGGCATTTATATTTAATGAAAAAAGACCCACAAAAATTAACGAATACATGCTCAAAGGGATAACTAGAGGTATGTTGGAAGATTTTCCACGACATTTTTGTTACATTTTGGTTTGTTTTTAAAACATACTAGCTGATATCCGCCCACTTCGCTGGACAGACGATAATATAATGTTTTGGAACCTATATGTAAGATATCAAGAAAATAATTTTCAATTTTTAAATCTTTAATTATAATCTAAATTTAAAATTTTAAGAAATTGATTGTCTATAATAATGGTTAACCTCGAAAATCAAAGATGTGAGAAAAATATAAAAAATTTAGTAAAAAGTCACCCCATAGATAATATGGATAAAATTCATTCCACCGTATACATGTTACACCTAGTATTGCCAAAGATGCAACCTTTTGTCAGAAGATACATTATGTGCTTAACTTTCAAGTGAAATACCCTCACAATGGCATCGTGTCTATCATAAGATTTTTGTCCTTGCCTCAAGAAATTTTGATTTCTGACCATTTAGAATTGCAAGTGACTGCAATCCTAAAAAAACGTCGTGCAAGTCGGGACTTCCAAAATGTCTTAAGTATGTCATAGCCTCTTGAGTTCGTTCATGCATGTAGCGAGGTCCTCCAGTAAACAAAGATTGTCTTGAGTGTGTGCAACTCCGTAAAAAATCGCCATTTTAGTATTTTTCAAAATCCCGCTAAGTTTTGGAGCTAAACTACATTCCAAATTCAGAAACTCAATTTATTTCAAACTCATTTATTTCTATCGCTAAATATGTACGTTTTCTATTTTCGACATGTAGTAAATTTCACATAAAGTAGCCCTTCACCAAAATCTTGCCAATCCTACGTCAGCACTTCATTATAAAATTATTTGGCATTTATCCATTTCTCACGCGCAAATCTCACAAAGTAAACGTAATTGGTCACAATACACAGTATATATAGATAAAAATATATATTCCGTTTGGCGTCGGTCATATCATTTCTGGCGACAAAGTCGCCAAAATTTTCATAACCAAAGGATAAGAGTAGATTAATGGATGAAAATTACATTTTGGATTATAATTCCGTAAAATCCGTTCTTAGTCAGTGTCTGCATCGCAAAATGAGTAACTATGCTAAATTTCAAGTCAATCGGTTGCACAGTCTCTGAGATCTCGTGATAAGTCAGTCAGTGGTATTTCGCATATATATATATATATATATATATATATATATATAGAAATTGATATTTTTGAAATCTTATCATGATTTCAAATATATCCTTCTTTATTTAAATTGTTAAGAGCTTAACTTACTCCTGTTGTTGTAACAGCAGACGGGTTGAAAATGACTCAGGGGTTTCTTATTGGTTTTCTTGACCAAAGTACTCCTCGATGAGGATGTAATTACCTTTTTTCATGTAACCCAAATCCAGATAAGTGTGCAGGAATTCGAGATATAATTTTTTAACATGAAATATTTAGATAATCTTTTCCTTGAGATGTTTTTTGTGTGTATTTTTGGAATTTTCCAGTTCACCAATTTCCTTAACTTGTTTTGAACTATGAACCTGCCTTTGACATTGAGTCTTTGAGTTGCACACAAATAAGCTTTATAAAATTATTCTCCCTTGCTTGGAATTTTGGAATGTTCCTGAATAATTTCTATGTGATTAAATCTTTTTAAACAATAATTAAGATTTTGATTTTGTGAAATGAATTCGCAATATTTGGTCTGGTTATTGATTTCAGCTGTAACTGTAGCTATATACCTGAAGAATGTATTTCGAAATATCGATTGGCTATCTGATATGCGAATTTGTCCATCATTTAAGATGTCGTTAAATGTCTCCACATCAAGCAGCAAGTCAAGTTTGCCAAGGACTGCGAAGTTTTGGTCGGTTTATTCAGAATCTTCTAGATGTTAAATATTTAACTTCGTAACCGGAAGAAAGTCTGTCAATTTGGATACCATAAGAAAATTAAGGTTTATAGAAAATGAAATTGTTGCGATTAATTTGCTTGTTGACTGTGATCCCATTTGCACCTAAACTGAAAAACTACAAAGTTTATCTCCTTATGAAGAATATCTAAGCGTCCTTAAAATATGCGGTATCAATATCTGACCTACTACCTGAATCTAGAGTTACATAAGCATGGAAGGAATTATCTGTTGGGTGATGTAAAACCGAAGCGACAATTGCTGATAAAAGAACAATTTTGATTTTGAGATTTATGCACGATACTTGATGTGAGGGATAGTTTTCGTTTTGAATATAAAAGTCTTCTGCATTTTTGGATGTAGATCAGCTCAGTGCTGTTTCAGGTAGTACATTTGAATACCTTATTAAAATGTTAGTTTTGTTGCATGGATCTCAATTATGCAGTAGATGACAATGTTTACATAAATAAATAAAATTACAGTTTGATATTTTATGTAGAGGATTTAAGTAGTTAGCGCAATAGTTGTTATTTATTTAATATGACCTCATTTTGTTTAAAAGCATTCAATTTTAACAAAAGACTTCAAATTTGAAAATTTAATGTCTTCGATCACAGAAAATATACTGTTGAAATGAAACGTTTTTATAACACATGATCTCGATTTATTAGTCCTTTCCGTATAAAGTCTTGGTTTAAATGAGCCATATTTTTCAATGCAATCTAACACTTGTGCTCGTATTTCTAAAAATTATAAAAACTCATCTAATTTCAGTGTTATCTTTAGGATTTATAAATCAATTCATATTGCTTGACAGCTTCCCTGTCAAATATTTTCTTTACTATATCGCGCCATCTGATAATTCGCATCTATCATAATTAAAAACTTTAAACGAGCATAAACAGTTCTCCACTTTATCAACGAAACTTTTTATATGCTTTGATGCTCATGCACTAATTTATCAATAAATTTAAGATTGATTTTAAGTGCATTTCTAGAATTAAACTTTTATTCTCCTATCGTTCTTCTAAAGCATAAAAATAGTGATGAAAATATACCATCACACAATAATAATTATAAATCTAAACCTGACCTTGAAGGCCTGGTTTATGTTGCATAGTTTTTGTTCAACAGTCAATTACTTATTATCTCATATTATGTTATTCAATTGCATTTTGAATGTGTAAAAGCCTTCAAAGTCCCCTAAATTTTTCAACAGTAGAATTTTAGGAAGTTTTATAGACAAATGTGATGAAATGTGGTTATCAATATTTCTGACGCAGTAAAAACATTTAGATTCCATTCGTAACATTTGACATAAGTTTCAGATAAAAATTTTATGCTACAATTTTTTTGGAATATGCTTCAGATGCATTTACTTCTGTTTCGAATGCAAAAGAATTTAATAAATTTTATGTTTCAAAACTAAGATATTACAAGAAAAGCTCCTTTGTGATTAATTGTTTTTGTAGCGATCAGTGTTATCACTATTGTTATTTTCGCCATACATTGATGTACAAGCGTTCTTTTATTCTTTACTTTTCTCAGTTGTAAAAGTTTGCCATTCTAAGGATTTTGATTTTAATTTTCATTAAAATCACACTAGAAGCAACACGCGGGCTATTGGCGATGGACCTCGTAATTTTGAACGTCGGTCAAGTGACGAGGACACCTGAGTTGTCACCTTTCACTCGAAATTTCCACATCACGCTGACGGGAGGATTTGAGTTTTGACACATGTAACGTGCACCAACACGTACACGTTGAATTCTTAAAGGCACCAGGGCACCCACGACACGAGGAAAGCAACATTGACCACGAGTTCACGATCTGACTAAGCTACTGTGCCCACAGACACTCAAATGTACATAGCCTATTAAAAGTTGTTACTTGTAAAATTATTCCTTCCTTTTATTTCAATACTTTGTTAAAATACTGATAAATACAAGTATTTTCGTCGATCGTTAAAGTACTGACAGTGGAATATCTTCTTTTTTACTGCAATGTACAAGAAGTACATAAGAGCTGTCGAAGCTTTCTGTTGAGTAAATTAACGAGTGAGGAAAGACCTCACAATGAATGTTCGGTTATTGTCTAACTAAATCTGAGTGCGATTCGGTACTGCGTTGTGAATTGAGGGGAAATAATGTTCTATCGGTTTTTACGGAATATAATCTTAATAATCAGCATACTTCCTTTTTTTCTTTTTTAAAAACTTTTATTTCTTCATATGTACCACGATTAAAACATTTCCATACCACTTGTACTCTGATTTTCCACTCAGCTAGAAAACACGTGAATCATTTATGATCTGTAGCAGTCAGTATAAATATTTCAAAGAATCATTACTTACAAGGATTATGCTTAGAGTGGAGAATTTTTACTGCCAGTGATGCAAAAATTAGTAACGATTGAAAGTCTGACTATTTGGAGCCTTTAAATGTCAATTGTTTTCATTTTTTATGTCTAAATTCCTCTTGGAATCAAATATCTACGTGTATTGGTAAAGTATTTTTTTCTGGAGGAAAAAAATGGCATGTGCCTTGTAATTCCATAAATTAATTTTAAAATTCCCCCATTTCTGAATTTTTACTATAACAATTACAATTAATAGTAAAAGACAAATTTGTTTAGTAAATGAATCTAGACAATAATTTTGAATCTCTGTGAATCAGAATATATCTAGAATATTTCATTCTACAAACAACTGTGAGGAGTACATGGATAGCAGCAGAAGATTAACGAATGCATACAAGTCTCGTATTAACTCAAGACATCATATTTTGAATTTATACTAATATAAAACTTCCAGGCCAAGTAAGCCTAAGTGATATTGCGGTAAGCGAGTAAACATTAGCAACTTACCCACACCGATTAACTGGTCAAAAATAATGATCAATAGACATCTGTCTTTCATAACAGTAGTCACAGTAGTATTTTTCGACACTAATTTACCGTCTAAATAATATTGATTGATTAAATTTTTTATTAACGATGCACTAGAAGCAATTTGAATGGACATCGTTATTTTCCGATGTTTAAATGACAACTTTCATCTCGGACATATTTAAAGAGCATTAATATCACTGCATTATGACCATCGGAAGGATGACCTCAGATTTTGGTGAGCGAAAAAACTGCTATTTGAGAAATTCTCATTAATTTATTTATACTTTAATATTCTGACATGCTCAGTGGTTAGGTGATCCCACGCTGAGATCCTTACAATAGAAGTATTAAAATCATAGTTTATGATGTAAAATTTAACTTTTAATGTTTAAGATTGCCAATTTAATGTTTTTAGAGGGAAGACAAATTCTACCAGAAGATTGTTTATGAAAAATGTAATTAAGGATGAATTATAAAAATGTATGTCTTACTATTAAAACTTTAAATTCCTTAGTGCGCATTGTCTAGTTAACCATCAGATTAAACTATGTTCGGTTTCAATGCATAACTGTCTGCAAAAAGTGAGTTTTCGTCTCTTTATCTAAGTCATGTGTACGTTAATGTATTTCGAATCGTTTAAAGAGCAAATATTTATTTCCTTCTCTCCTGCCCTTTCTCCTTCTATTGATCTTTTGCATTGATTACTTACTTCGTTTTATTCTTCAAATATCGAAAAATAAATAACGTGTTTCAAAAATTGTCATTATATTTTATTTATACAATATGTGCCGATTGTTATAGAAATTACTAATAATTCCTTGGGATAACAGTATATCGCGTTTTTCAATTATAATAACTAGAAATTAATGAACTGATTGAATATCAATTTAAGTGTACAAAATCACTACTGCATTGTTCCAGCAAGAATCTAATTTTCAATTTTACCACTGCCTTGAGGGTTATGAGCAGATTGAATAGGTAATCAGGAAATTTAAAGAATTTTTTTGACGGATTGGCTTAGAAAATCTACGTATTACTGAGATAATGAACACATTACGTCATTTCTGCGCTTTAGTGGTAATACACATTTTGTCAAAATATTAGCATCTAGATGTTGTTGTGGCAAACATCGCCAAACTTGTTGTTGTAGATAGGTTGAGTGCAAAGTGGTATACATTTTTCCGGAGGTGAATGTTAGACCTAGAAAACTAGGTGAATCCTGCAAATCTGTCAAAAGCAAAATTCAGAATATGCATTTTTCTTTTCTTGGTTTATATCTCCCATTTGTAGAGATTTGTACTTTTGCTTGTCTTGTGGAATACCCTTTAGTTTATTTCCTTGTTTTCTTTCAATTATATTTTCTTTCTTCTTAGATTGGTGATGTAACTTTCTGTTTTTGTTTTCTAATTTTTTTTTGCTATTAAAATTAAGTTCACTTTTCTTCTATATATAATCCTATATGTAGGTAGGCTTTGTAATTGTAAGGAACTCTATTTAATATATGTATACTGCTGTTTGTAGAAAATGCAACACCATGAAAGAATCATCAGAATCAAATGAAATTTAATGCAGAAACGACTTGTACTGATACAAATAAATGATGAAATTTTCAAAACAAAAGAAACAAATTAAGCGTCCGAAATCAGTATTTGGTGCAGCCACCATGCGCTGCAATAAGTGCTGCTATACGACGTGGCATGGAGTCAAACAGATGTTGAATATCTGCTTGAGGAAGAGAATTCCATATCGCTTGTATGCGCAACCAAAGTTCGTCTTTGGAAACTGCAGGACGTGGATCACGAGCGAGACGCCGACCAACCATATCCCACACGTGCTCAATAGGCGACATATCCGGTGAATAAGCAGGCCAAGGAAGAAGTTGCATGCGTTGTGCTGAACAGAAGTCTCGAACAGTCCGCGCAACATGTGGGCGTGCATTATCCTGCTGAAAGATAGCTCCAGGGATGCCTTGAAGGAAAGGAACGACTTCGGGCTGTAGCACTTCACGGACGTACCTGTTGCTATTGAGATTACCCTCAATTCGTATCAAATTGGATCGTCCATGATACGAAATCGCACCCCAGACCATAACTCCGGGTGTTCGACCACTATGTCGTTCAATAATACACTCAGGAAGGCAGCGTTGACCGGCATAACGTCTAACACGAACACGGCCATCATGGGTCCACAAATTGAAGCGTGATTCATCTGAAAAGACAACTTGGTGCCAATCAGCTCGCCTGTCTCTGTGCTCAAGAGCCCACTGCCGACGCAGCCGTCGATGATTCGCCGTGAGGGGAATCCTGTATAAAGGCACCCTTGCACGCAATCCACGGCGCAGCAGACGACGACGAATTGACGAAGCCGACAATTGTACACCTGTAGCAGTAGACCAACGTGCTGCCAGCTGCCTGGAGGAAGCTGTGAGATCATTCACCGCCATGCGGAGCAGGTGTCGATCATCGCGCTCTGACGTCACCTTCTGTCGTCCAGTGCCTGTTTTTCGAGTTATTCGGTGCTCGTCGGTCCACTGCTTCCAAACTCGCATCACTGTGGAACTGTTCCGCTGCATACGAGCTGCTATTGCGCGATAGGAAAATCCTCCTTCTCGAAGGCCGATTATCCTCCCTCGTTCAAACTCCGTAAGTTGCTTGAATTTCTTATTCTTCCGTCGTGGAGGCATACTCAGGTCTCACTAAACGTTTGCCACTAACAAATAATCATAGACCTTTTTCAACGTCCCGCTACAGCACTTTATTTATACGCTTTCAGCATCAATTCAGAGGGCGCTGCGCGCGCAGCGCACGCGCGATGGCTCTGAAACTTTATTAATTTGCATAATATCCTATAATTGACATTTGCTGCGAATTTCATTTGATTCTGATGATTCCTTCATGGTGTTGCATTTTCTACAAACAGCAGTTTATAACATTTCAAAAATATTTTTAAATATTTTGCATTATTTTATTTTCTTATGAAATATTATTTTAATTATATATATCCTAACTAATTCTGACTAAATATATGCGTGAAAACTGCAGTTTGAAACATAAATAAGCATACGTTTACTTATAAAATTCCTTTTTCTGTAAGTTCTTTCACGATGAAATTTAAATTAAAATATCTTTCTCTGTTGGAACTTCGTGACTGCAGCATTTAACTGAATTTCAGAAACGCATTAAATATGGATAAGTTATTTGTTTCCTCATACCTTAGTTTTCTGGTAAAGTTTCCATTTATAATCAAATCCTGAATAATTCAGAAATATTTTCAAAGTCATGAGATGTCACGTTAGTTATATATATGACGCAATTCTTTCAGGCTGTTGAATTCTCATGAAGCTGCTGCGATTTGCTCTTCTTTCTATATGTCTGTAAGAATCGTAGGATAGTTTCTTCGCACGAATTGAAAGTTACATGCGCCATCCCCAAACATATTAACTTTAATTTCTTCTCTGTCTAGTCAACACTCGATTTCATGGCAAGAATGCAAACCTTCGTATTATTTTTACCCCAGACAAATAAATAATTTTTTCTGTCTCTTGGATTAGTTAAATGGAAATATTCAGATCAGCAACTTTTTGTTCGTTTTTTGGAGACAAAGAAGGTTTAGAATAACGGGGATTATTATCTCGTTTAAGAATTTCCGAGAACCAACTATAATCTTTCCGTTTTTTCTTGTTCCCACAATCTAGAGAAGGATAGCAGATAAATTAATAAACATAAAAATAAATCTTTAGCGATGAAATTAGTAATATGTTGAATGTGAAAAGTAACAAAAGTAATTGATAAATTCGTAACGTTAAATTTCCATATTTGCCAATTAAAAATATAGCTTTTAAGCAACGTAATTTGAATATACATTGTATGACAGGGATGTCCATAGCTCATCTAGCGTGCTGCTGTCCCAGACGAATGATACGATTCATGCAAATAAAATATATGTATGAATATAGTACACTAAAATTTCTCAATTGCCAAAACTAATTATTTTACATACTTTCTTGTTAATTAAGGAACTTACTTATGTTATTCACAACATAAAATAATATACATTGTTCTGATTCTATGAAACAGTTCTACAAAGTAAATATTTAAAAATTAGATTTTGCTTGCGGATTCTTTACGAATATTGTTCATCTTAGTTGTTAATTGCCAAAAGTTTGGTTTATGACATATTAAGGCAGTTCTTACACTCTAAATTAAATGCGCATCAATTAAAATAGACTAATGCTTAACTTAAGTAAATTTAACTGTTGAATATTAGCACTCACAGCTCTACAAAGTACGGAAAACAATAACTTGTTTCTGCTCTCATTTTTTGATTGTAGGATATTTTTGTTCCAGTACCTGTTTCTAAGTCTCAATTGTCGAACCATCTTTTTATCATGGAAAAACTGTCTGAGGGAAATATTCATTAAATAGTGTCATTTTGGGAGGAAAGGAAGCATAATGTAGAGAAAGTTTACATTTCCATCTGGTAACTCTTAATTAAAGGCTGCTTCAAATATTTCTTTCTGAAATGTAGTTTCCAAAAGCAGTGAACTATATGGCCATTCCTACTATAATACAACGACGCACGAAGATGTTATTCGAATGGGATGAAATTGCGTATGTACTTTACTAACTAGCTGGAGCTCCAACCCCATTCCAAAGTGTATTCAGATTGTTTTTTAAAATCAAGGGAATTGCAATGTTGAAGCACAACTTTCACTCAAAGTTGCTCCGTCGATTGATGTAGATTGCATCAATGTCTCTCTGGTGGATTCGCGAATAGTATGAGCATATGTCATCATTTCAGAGAGGTCATGAATTGAACTAAAGGGTGGGTAAATGGAAATATCACTCAACATTTGTGACGAAGCGATGCTACTATTCTACGATGTTTATAGGAAAGAATGAACCATGCATGTACAGAACATCAAGAAGGTAGCGTTCGACCAAGAGTAACATTAGAATAGGAGAAGTTACCTCTGATCGTCGCTCATAGCCCGTGATACATTCTATTAGACGATATCGCGTTTAAAGTAGTGATAAGCTCGTTCGACCTAGAATCTCTCATATTGGAAAATAATCGTTTTCAGGAATGAATCTCATTTCGATCTGAGCCCCGGGGATCAGCGAAGACATATCTGAAGACAATGAAGACCTTGGTGAGATATTCACTTGACGATTGTCCACCACACTGCGAACAACCAGGAGTTATGGTTATCAAATGAAATGATATAAGGGATTTCATTTCATTTGATAGCCAGAACTCTTTGGTTGTTATCCGTAACATCCTTACAGCAGGATGATATGTAGACAAAATTAGACATCCCGTAGTGTTACCCTTTATTCCACAGAGTAGATGGTTCACATTTCAACAAGATAATACCCTACTATTCCTGTATGTTTGCCACCATTTCCATGTCAACGTGATGGCCAGATTTCTCTTTAATAAAGCACGTTTGTAGTCTGATGCGCAGGGATCTCCGAACGTTCTGGATCATGACGATCTAAATAGCAGGTCATAACGTGTACGACAAGCAACCTCGTAGGAGGACATCCTTCGCTTCAACGAATAAATGCCAGCCGGATAACAGCTCACATAACTAAGAGTTAGCGGTGGGTCAACACATTATTGTTTTTTTTTTTTTTTGCTTTAGTAGCTGTATTTCCTGAATGAAACATTCCATGCCTATGATACTGTTGGCAGTTTTGTTTTTAATACATGTGATTAACAGCTACCGAATTACTTAAATTATTGAGTAAAATGTTCTTAACTTTAATATGCTTTGGAAAAGAAAAATATTACGATATGATAAAATAATTTTTAACAATTTCATAATGTTCAATATGATTATTCAAAATAATAATGTTCAATAAATGTTAAAAATAATTCTTCTTCTTTTTTTATATATTTTTAAGAAATTCAGTTACTTTTCACTTTGATTAAATTAAGGTAAAATGCCTTAAGCCCAAACAAGAAATATTTAAAGTTCAAAACAGATCACATAAAACAAAAATAAATATTGTAAAAATTTTCAACACATTTTTATATATCATCACGCTAACAACTAAACGATGATGAGAATTAAAAATATGTGTGCATCTAAAATTATAACATTCCTTTTTATTACAAAAATTAAAACATAATGAAATAGAATTTATAGTTTGAAATACGTTACGGATGTGGTGTATTAAATAATGGAATATTTTCCCTTCGAAATTTCTATTTCCTTTAAAAACCTCGCGGACGTTTTGTTTATGTGTTTATATCTGTCAGTATCTTTAGCAAGAAATTTATGTACGATAAAATTATAAGGTAAGTGAGATTTAACGATTTTTCAAAATTTAAATCCATGTTTCCGATTGGTTCCGAAAAATGGATGTTTGGAGGGAGGAACGTTGAAGGAGTGTCAATTCGTCGCGAACTTCACCGAATTCTCCTGTGCTAGTGAAAGAGAAATGGTTCTGATACAATAGAAAAAACACACGGTTATGGTTTCCCACTCAAACTGTTGTGAAGAATCTGAAAAAACCCCTTTTTATATAAAAATTTAGTTTCTTAAATGTTTATATAAATCCCGAAGTGAATAGTTTCTGTTGTAACTAATTTTGTAATTTAAATACTTTTGAAGCTTCAGTTCATGAAGCATAAATTAACTTTAGCAACAGAACACAGGGTGAAAATGAAATTTTTTTAAATATTTAATACTATCGAGTTGGTTGAACATTTGTGTTATTCGACGCATGTTTCAGTTTTTTCAAAAACTTTTTATTTTAACCTTGATGACAAATGAGTTAATTAAATAAAAGGATTCTTAAATTGATTGTGAAATTAATTGCCGAATCTAATAAGAAACCGGAAAATATCCCTGAATATTTATCTGAATTCGATATCCTCTGAATATTTATCATTTCACGTTCGGGGATAATTTTTTCCTTTATAAGATCTATTTTGGGATAATAAACCTGAATCTTGAATAAAAAGCACTGGGGGCTTATGATATGAAATAAGATTTATCTGCGTCCTTGATTGGATATCTCATTGAGTCATGATCGGCTTAATGGTTGAGCCATTCTGGTTAATGGAATTTGAAAATTGCATTCAATGCAAAATGACATTTCCTTTGATTTCATTCAACCTCGCC
Source organism: Nephila pilipes (assembly GCA_019974015.1). Taxonomy (NCBI): domain Eukaryota; kingdom Metazoa; phylum Arthropoda; class Arachnida; order Araneae; family Nephilidae; genus Nephila; species Nephila pilipes. The sequence goes on from BMAW01026593.1 coordinate 877,274, forward strand.
TCTGAAGGTACATTAATACTCGTATTGAATTTAATTGAAAAGGAATAAGTAGGCTATATCTTCATGACACATCCTGACGTGAGAGAAGGAAATGATTTCCTGTTTTAATTTTTAAAATTACGCAATTATGATAACTTAAATGTTTTATTGTATACATTGTTAATTTCATCAGGGTTTTATAAATTTATTTGTATATGAGTTTGTATTCATAGAATTTTTCAGTTGTTAACAAGGAAACGTACATCCATAATAACTTTTACAATTGTTATTGTAGCTGCACAAACTCTTATGTATCTACTTTTATGCATTTGCTCTTACATATATTCTTACACACACACACACACACATTATTGAGCATACACACAATGTGTGTAACTGATATAATCTTTATTGGTTCAAACAGATCTAAGCGATAGTGATGATAGAATAATAAATTAATTTCTTAAGAAGAAGAAGAATTTCCCTCCCCCTCTCCTTTTTTTGTAGAATTAGGTAGAAAATGGTCTCAATAATTTATGTTACTTCATTCAATGAATTTTAGATGTGCTATTCGAGAAAAACTATTAGGGAGTAATACACACTCAGGAACGCCAAAAAAGTGATTCAGCTACAATCGTGAAATTTTGCAAAACAGCTGAATTATGTCTGATATGAAAATGATGGAAGTTTGATGAAAGTGTGCAGTACCATCATGCAGTGGCACTGCAATAGGGAAGGGGATTCTATCTAAACCGACGCACACATAGTAATAGATCCATAAGAGTAAGGATCACATTCCGACTCTGAGAGGACTTTAATACGAGAAGAATTCCAGGCAGATGTGTGAGAAGAAAGTTTTGACAGAGGAAAATGTCTTCTCATGTTTTGAGAAAGGCCTGATCATCGGCATGAAAACCCGCAGGTTGGTTGATGCGCCATGTTGCTCGCCAGGCCAATCGTTCGGAAGATGCTGTCGGAACATGTTGGGAGCAGTAGTCATGAGATGGTACAAAAGTACAGAGAACCAGGTATATAACGACCAGGAAGATGACGATCAAGAGGATCATGGGGCTAGCGGTCGTGGATCTCACAGTGTCTAGTTCCAAGATACAATCAAGTGTAGGGCTGCCAGTTTTTCCATTAACCAATTACCGACACCTTGAGGAATAGAATGTGCAATTCAAGTACTCTTTTCGAGTACTGCCCTTAACACCAAGGCGTCGACGATTCCGTCTACAATAGTGCCAAACCATAGTGATGTGGAATGTCACAGATTGTTAAAACGTATTTTTTAGTCTGTTTGTTTTGAAGACAGATGATAACCGTGAGCGAGTGAGGAGACACCCTGTTGAACGGTTCAATTCCATCCACGTTGAAGTGTAATACCCTGCCCGCTCAGCAGGCGTAATGGTCCGGGGGATCATAGCCTATGATAACCAGTTCACTCTATTTGTAGTACGTCGAATTTTATCAGACTGGAATTATATTGATGATATTCTTCAACCCCAAGTGGGACCTTTTTAACTGGTCTTCCAGGGCCAATGTTTCATAAAGATAATAAACGTTCAAGGCTCTAGCAGACATGCGCGGAGGCGGCGAGGCCAGAATTCCAATTCGCCATTTCTTGAGAAATACATGTTATCCTTAAGCAGGATATGACTGTGGGTGATACTCGATCCCTATTAGTCCTCCCTCAAAGCACTTTTATGGCTCGCAGTTACATTGATGACATGTTAAGGGCAATTGTACGGACAACTGTATCAATTTGCCAAGTACTATTCATCAGCGAAACAACGTTCAATCACACATACTTCATGACACTTTTAACAATGTCTTCAAGAATATGGTGTACTCCCAAGGACTTCCCGAACACCAGAGTTCTCGTCAATAGAACATGCCTGGGACGTGGTTGGAAGGTAATTGCTGCCGTCACGAAATACCACTAAACTAACTAATTGGTTGGAACGCTTTGGAAGAGGGGTCATATATAACCTAATTCGTTCAATGCTAAGTTGCTTACTGCTTGTAAAGTTGCCAGAAGTGGCCTCGCTTCTAAATGATGGATAATCATTTTTTATGTCAAAACTTCTAATTATATAATAACCTTTTTTTTTTAAATTTTAATTTGAAAATAATTTCCTTATCTTTTTATGCGCTACATACATGTAAGGTTTCGTCATTGTCCATATGTTTTTCAGGATAATTGTTCTAGGTATATATATATATATATATATATATATATAGGCGACAGAGTCAATTAACTGGGCTATCATATCGGATATTTAATCCCGAGTTCTTTCGGTATATTGATAAATTAAGACAATGAATTAACGAGATTCTTATAAGGGAAGCATAATTTATTTGCTTTCCTCGATAAATGATTGAAATGTGAACATAAAAATAAAAAAGTTAATCATATCATGATAAATTCAGATTTATATAAAAAAAAATCAGAATTTATTATTGGTGACGCACCTCACAATTATGAACCACAGTCAAGTAACGAGGAAGCACCTGAGTTGGGACATCCCCCTCCTAACTTCCATACCTCGCTAATGTGAGGATTTGTGAGAACCTCGACAGATTTAACGTGCCGCCGGTTTTTAGTGGCATCAATGTTCGAACCCATGACTGAACGAATACCGGTTGCAGTGAGTGCGAGACCATGACCACTAGGCTATAGCGCCCGCCTTAGTTCGGGTGAAAATAGCAAATAGTTACATGTCAAGAACTCTACAGAGACTGTATCCATTGGAAATCAATTCTAAACCAAACGGATATTTGGAAGAAATACAACCTATGGTGCAGAATTTTAAACTCTTTAAAGAAATGATGAAGGCTGATTCCGTTCCAGAATTTGGTATTGAAACCCTATGAGAACTCGCAGTAGGAGAAAGATACTGCTGAAAAAAAGGGTTGAACCCTTAACGTACTGTTAATATATGAATGCATTTAACTTTTGCTCTGTATTTATGTGACTGTTCTGTATCAATTCTGTTGAATTTCTTCTGTATTAATTTGAATTTTTGTATTTGATAAATGTGTACTTAACTTTATAATTTAATTTTGAAGAGAACTTTTTGGAGTAAAGCTACCACTTTACACACTAAAAAAATTCTAACTTTTTAAAAAGTATGTAAAACTTCAAACCTGAATACTTTTTTCCGAAATAAAATTACAATTGTTAAATTTGATCTATGCTGCACATAAAAATACTGCATGTCACAAAATATTTATTTTTGCAATTTTAAAAAAATAGTATCCTCTTCATATTTCTTTTTACCTTTTTAAGATTTTTTAAAAGTATAATGAAATCATAAAAATAAAAATGATTAGTTTATGGTAAAAGTGGAAAATTTTTGTTTTGCTTCAATGATAAGCTATATTAGTTTTAAAAATGTTTATTTTCGCAAACATGGATAACAGTTAAGAGCCCCTCAAACCACTTAACTTCTTAAATATCATCTTTTATTAAATTGTATATAAGATTCATACAAATGTCAAATGAACTATGTTTTTTTCATCACCATAAATCCAGAAATCTTCTGTTTACTTAGATTTATTACCTTAAGTTTGTCACCAGCAGTGTCATTTTTAAACCACTTATGATAGATCAGTGAAAAAATAAGATTAAGCTTTTCATCACCATGACTTAAAAACATTTATCACACACTTTCCAAGGAGAATTAAAAAATATTCACTGTTTTTTCTTAAAATAAAATATAGCAATAAAATATTAAGACGTAATCTCGAATTCCCCCGATTAATAAAACCTGTCAACTCTTCGATATTTCAAAGAGCAATGAGATTGCTTCCATTAGAAAAAATTCGATGAATTTTTCATGTCTCGGAGAGAGATATCGACTTCTTTCTAGTGAAGCATATTGACATTTCAAACGAAAAATGAATTCTTTTTCATGTTTCTTTTTGAAGAAAGAATCATTTTTTTTTCTTCCCACGTTGTATTTAAAATAAGATTTGTCAAAACAAATAATTTTATTTCCTGCGTGTTTAAAAGGAAAGAAGTTATTATCAATGCTGTAAAGCTATTTTCCTCTCGGGGACCGTAATTATTTTACTTGGTTTTTTAATATCTTAATTTTGAACCTCGGTTAAGACATCTGAGCTCAAATTCCAAACTTCCACACCACGCAAAAGGGAGAACTCGAAGCTTTAGCAGATTTAATGTGCTCAGGTACACGACAGACTATTTTTCTGGATTCGAACCTACAACTCAATGCAAATAAAACCTCCCAGGTGCTCTCGTTTATGTCCACTTGTCTACCGGCCCTTCCCTTAAGAGATAGTTTTCAGACTAATCTCCAGGACAGTTTTGGTCTAGAGTGTTCTTGCATAAGTTGAAATTCCTATGATATTTAATGAATACCTTCAATGGAATAATAGTCTTTGTAGGCACTCAATATAAATCAGGTCTTTAAGAACCGTTCACTGCCCAACCAAGAATCAAAGATTCTTAACAATTTCAATATTTATGACAATGTGAAATATGTCTAAACAAAAGACAGAGAACAAATATAAACTACTTCCGACCAAGCTCAATAACTTAATCAGTAAACTATCAGACCTTTCGTTTTATTTTTTACCCTTGTTTAATGAAAATATTTGTTGGCCCTCTCTCACCACACACGCACATAAAATGTCTTTTTTTCAGAAATATAATCTTTATAGGTATTTCAATTTTGAAGAAGCTCATACGCCAAACCAATCTTTTTTCACTCCTTAAATTTTTATTTTATGAATTCATTAAGAAAATATAAATTTCTTTATTAACTTCATTCATTTATAAAAACACTACAGTAATTTTCCCACTGTACGGTTATTAAAATAACACTTACCTTCCGTTAGGTCTTTTGTTTTTGTAAGGCACTCAGTGTGTTTCAAAAATCAAGTGGACCATTTAAAGAAAAAGACCTATAAAACTTAGAGGTTATGATTGATGTTGATTTCTGTGAGCTCCTAGGTCGCTTGCGGTCTTCGTATCTTGCAGCTGTGTTGAAGAATAGCTATGTGCGGAAAATTTATCATGCTGGATAATTAGATAGTGAAACGTCGAATGGAGACTTGAAGAGATACATGGTGAATTAAAAGATGAGCCTTGAGTTTTGCTGAATTTTTCATTGAATGGATTTCCGACTTGAGACGCTCCCCGGGAACACCATATCGACATCGTGCTTAGCACGGACGCCTGATCGACATAGAGAAGCAGAAGACAGATCTCCCAGTCTCGAGTCGTCCAACAGCATAGACACCCAAAGCAGTAGTATTATAAGACCACGCCACTGGTCACATTCAAGAGGTTATGGTAAAAACTAAACAATTTTCATAGTGCAGCCATCAAAAAAGTAGTCTACTCTGAATAATTTTTGCAATCCTCATCACAATTGGATGGAATCGGTTTTACTATTAATGGCTCAAAGGAAACTAAATTATGGTGTGGATGAAATAATTAACTTTAATAATATACTTATAAAACCTTTTACCTTTAAGTACTACGGCTTCTACACAGAATAATGTAAAAATTGTCTAAGCTGACTATATTTCAAATTTCTTTTGATTCCGATCGAATCGGTCTAAAGATGTGAAAAGAAACCCGTCACACACAAAGTGGCAACAAATTTATACTATTTTTTTCCGTTTATTAACTCCGCGGGATAAATGGCTGGATAAATACGCATTTTAAATTAGTATACAACCCCCTTATGTCTCCTCTATTTGTATCACAAGTAAAACTTGAATGTGAACATTTGTGACCACAGTAGTAATGTGGTCATGATCGAGAGTTTGCAGCCGGCATTGTTTTAGTCGAGTCATTAGTTATTCAGTCGAGTGATGCTATATCAGACCACCATGTTGCGAGGCAGAGGCATCTTGATTCTGAGTAGGCTCCAAGGCTTTCTGTTGGTGTAATGTGGAATTTGGTGAAACGGATACAAGTTCAAGTGTGTTCCTCGTCACATGACAGAGGCTCAAAATTACTAAGTCCACTGCCACTAAATCTCGTATTGCTTCTAAGTCGACCTTAATAAATAAACTATCAATTTTGAACTATTTGAAGAAAATGCATGATATATTGGGTTCAAGAATTACCTAAAGTATACTTACGTTGGGAATTGCAATATTGGATTTTACAATTATCTTTCTTTTCATGACTGTACCTCGTAATTCATTTTACTTTAATAGATTCGGAATTACTGTTATGTACCATTTAATGTAAAAAAAATCAAAAATTGTCAGAAAGAAATATTTTTTTATCGAAAAACACATTTCACATCATGCTTATTGAAAAATACTTTTTTAGAAGTGAATTGTCTATGGTAACTAAATAAAATAATTGATTCATTAATTTAGCTCATTTTGAGACATTAAATATGATTTAAGACTATAAATTTTGTTCAGTTATAGTAAGAATTATGAAAGGTTTAAAGGATTACAAAGTTTTGTCATTTGTATTATTTTCGTGACTTTTCTAACTTTTGCGCATAAAAAAATGTTCCGATTTGTTTTAATTGCTCTTTGATAATTCAACAACGTGACGAAGACAAAGAGTTATTTAAGCTAAAAAGTAAATATTTTATATACATTAATCTTGGACTACTTTCCAAGAATTAAGTGAATAATATTTTATCACTTATTATATATTTATGCTGTTTTTTTTGAAAAAATATACCTAAAGTTTGCTAGCTAGTATTTGCTAGCTAGTAGTTCGAATGATATGCAATATATGAGAAATGTCCTCAAATTCTGTGGCTAGGTTCATCGAATAGGGGGGGGAGGTTCTATCGTTTCTTTTTGTTGTAACTTTCTCGAATAAAATTAAAAATGTAGTATGAATTAATTTTATTTGAATCCAATGTCCATTTTAAGAAGCTAGAGGTTAAATATAAGAGAATGAAGATTCGGTAATACAACAAATTGCTACAAATGATACTACTAGTAACAATGTAGTTGGGAAATAGAATTATTTTTGTTCCGATAACGATTATTGCTATACTGTTTTTCTGTAAACCAGGAATAAAGAAATACCGCATCACCTTTGGTAAGGTAATCCTACAAAGAAAAGTCTAGTAATGAGTTTGATCAAGTGTTACAAAATTGCGGACTCATGTTAAGCTAGTTATCAATGTAGCAAATAATTATCAATATAGAAAATAAATTATCAATGTAGCAGATAAAATACATTTATTTGCATTCTTTTTATGGAGGTAAATATTTTTGACTTTTTCTCTTTAAAGTATATTATTAACCATTAATAATTTTGGAAGATTTTAAAACATAGCACAATCATTAAAACTGGAATGTCTAGTATAACTATCACTTTCATGGAATTACCGAAAACAATATCGTGCGTTTTTTAAATGTGCAATCTACTTATTAGCAAATGCATTGCTCTGAATTAAATAACTTTCTTTGAAGGGGTGAAAACATCTTCTAAATGGCAAACATTTATTCGTTCCACGTAATTTTTATCAGTAGGACCTGTCTATCATGTAGCAAATATCAGGGGATATCACGTCTCCAATTTCAGGAAATGCTCACCAATCAAACGTATTCATTCTTCATTCTCGAGGTTGCTTCTGCCCACGGATTATTCAGAAAGCGTGGCTCTGTATTGACGGTCATCACCCCGAAGTTGGCTGATTTCTTGGCGGAATCTAAGCCTCAAGGCATAAGTGGGAAAGAAGGACAAAAGATGGCATAAGATATAGTTAGGGCTCTTTTTTTATGTCTAGAGGTGTTAGGAAATTCAAATAAGTAACTGTTATTATTGGGGCATTCGTTGTAATTTGCTCTTATTGAACTCTTTGTTTATTCTTATGTACGCAAATAAAGTTAATAAGGTTTTGATTTTAGCTTCATATGTCAGAGATGGTTTATAATAGTATTGTATTGAAATGTGTAGAGTACTTCTTTATAATTGGTATTCAGTAGCTTTCATACAGTTTGAAAATGTAAATAACTGAATTCTATTTTCAACATTAAATTATTAAGAGCTAATTATAAAAATGCACTTCATTTCTTATCAATTATTATGACTCAAAGAGAGGCTAATGTACGTTAAATCAAATGGGGCTCAAATACCTCACGTATGCAAGACGTAGATGTTGAAAGTGTGGTACCAGATCAGGTGTGGTTCTCGTCATCTGAATGTAGTTCAAAATTATGACGCTTATTGGATTCAAGTCGGATCCATGGGTGCTCCAAGTACCTGGATTAACAGTTTCGGACTTTGGCCCTAAATAGTCTCATATGATCTGGTCTAACCTCGGGCTATTTGGAGGGATTAAAAACAAAAACATAAATAAATAATTAGAATAAATATTCCTTCTCTTATAATAAAGATTTCTATTCACTATATTTTTAAATGCAGATAAGAAATGCGCAGGAAATTATTTTTTTTTTCGAAAGAATTATCGATTCAATTAATAGAATTTGTGTATGTGTTGCTCAAAAAAATATGAATAAGGAACTTGTAATATAAATAATAAATAATAATGTAATATAAATAAGGAACTTGTCCCCTTCAATTATTCTATTTATTTGATTTAATATTAATATTTATAAAATTATAAAGAAAATAAGAAACTGGTTTTCTTAATATAAAACAGAAACGCACATGATCGTGGTAAACAAAGTATGAAACAAACAAAATGAAATTTTGTAAATACTTAAAAGAAAATTAGTAAACAAAATTTCGAATGAAGACATTAGAATCTCTGTTAATAGTTTATGTAGTAGTGCAGGCAATTTGATATCACTGATTATTCTTATAGTAAAACAGAATTCAACTAAGTTACATTAAAATTACCGTATTCAATTAAACGGCATTTATCAATCGTACTATCTGTGTTTATTTTCTATGTTATTCAGAATCAGGAGAATCGTTTCATCAGCAAAGTGTAATGCAATCCGACTTCCAACCATCGATGTCTCCTAAAAGCATCTTATAATAGAACTGACATTTGGCATCGATGGCATTAACCTGCGCCTTCTGTGCCACTGAAGAAGATGTAGCTTTGTGTAATTGGATTCTATTTCACTTTCATTCTGTTTAAAAGAGTATTCACTCCTACAAAATAACGAAAAAAGAAACAAAGTTAGGATCTTCTCTTTCCGAAGAACTTGATAGGTACTGCAGCTGCGGAAAGAATAAAAACATGATTATGTACTTATTTTCGATTCAGTTTTTACGAGGCAATATAGTAAATGAGAAGACAATAAATGCTTCCATTAAATGTTAAGAATCAGTTCTAGGGGATGATCTTTAATAAATTGTTTATTAACTTTTCATTCTTCGGAATGATTTTTTTTGCATTTAGAGCATAAATATTTTCAAATGAATTAATAGATAGAAAATTTCAACATAGGTAATTTTTTCAACATGAATTTAACTATACGAAAAAATATGTCTGAAAACTATCTTATTATAAGACATAATAAGATGTCATCTTCTGAAAAAAGTAAGGATGCAATTCATCCGTGCTTTACACAAAAGGACGAAATTTTAGAGAAGACAGAAATATAAATCTATTACATTTCTTAAGCAAAATCACTTTAATGAATATCTAAACTGAATAAATACATCTGAAAAAGCAAAATTTCTAATGGAGTTGTAAAAACTACTATACACACTTACCTAAAAAATCAGTCTCTTGATAGGAGGAAAAAACATTTTGAAATATTTCAATATTCATCTGTTTGAAATATTAAAATCTAACAATTTGAAAGTATATGAATAATTCATATACAAAACAGCATAACATGTTTATGAATGGAGGATATGGAGTATTTATTAAACAGCTTTGCCGATATAAGAGTATACATATAATATGTAGCATAAAGAGATATTTTATGTCTGCGATCTAGAATAAAGAAAAAACTGCTTCTCAGTTTTCAGAATTTCTGTCACAGTGACAAAACTTCGAAAAATTTAAAAGATTTCAAATGTGTTCGATAAGAATTTTTATCTACACAGTAAAAAGATAAGATTGGCGTTGGAACGGGAAAACAACATGAAAAATGCCAGAGCTAGACAGAGACTAAAAAAATGTGAAAGTAATTAATAAGGACTGAGAAGAAACAGGAAAGCAAAACCTCTTATGGTATTTCCGAATTTCTCAAGTGTCTTCCTTCCCACACGATGGTACTTCACATGCAGCATATGGTGTATTGTATTGAAAAACCTACAATGATAAGAGAATCTTACATCTCAAAGCATCTTTGAAATTATATATTGAGTACAGATTCAGTGCGATCACTCTTTTGATTTCAGGTATCCCCATAGTTGAAATCGAATGGAGGGAAGACACTGTTGACAACGAAAAAAAAAGGAGGAAGATAATTCTGTTACTAAAATGGTGTGTTGAAGAAAAACGTTTCTTAGAAGACTCCACATGTCTTTTGTCAAATATGTCTTCTAACAATCTATCTGACTTTGTTTAGACATCATCTTGAATCTAAGTGACGTCCCACTGAGCATTTCACTATAAAAATTCAGGATTGATTCAATTGATCAACACTGTTCATTACCGATCCCGTTAGAATACTTTCAAATGTAGCTACTTCAAAATATAACAGCGGAATATAAAGATACTCTTTGCGCCATTTCGTACAGTCACTTTAGTCTCGTATAACAGAATCTGTAGGAGGCAGGAAACATAGTAAGAATTTTGTCGGCACAGTAGACTCAGTTCTTCGAATTAATTAGTAGTTTATGAAGATATAGCTCGTTCATTCCCAGAAAGGCCAGGATTTTATCTCCGTTATATTTGAAGAAGATTTCACATTAGCAAAATCTAATTGTAATTTTTTTCCAACAGCAACTGGACACGCTGGAAAGGGTATGGAAACAAGTAGAGGATTGACATTAGAATCCTGAGAATCATAGAATTAACAAAATTTAATACTTGAGAAATTAATCAAAATTTAAGTGCCACCAGTGACGTGTACTTGCCATTTGACCTTTTTCTATCGTCTTCTGCTCTCCAATAATTACCTTGAAGAGAACGGATAGTCATCCAGTCCAAGATCAATCAAATGTGCAACCAGTTTCTTTAAGTTCGCGTGTTAAGCCCTGTACAGCTTATAAACAACATAGGTCTTGTCGGAGCTATTACGACGGCGAAATGGGGCAGCTGGCAAACGATATTTCCGTGACAACTTCCACATTCAGGTAACAAAACATCATTTCACCATGTTGTCTTTTAGTAATAGGTATGTTCAAGTCAAATTCCAAACATAAGTAAGTATACTAAATATTAGTAAATTTTCTTTCGTGAAGGATGCAGATATAAAGACCCCTCCCCCTTGCCTTCCCATTATGTTGCCTTACACCAAAATAAGAAAGCTGATTACCTCGGTTTCTTCTCATTTCGAAAAAAATTCGATATGCCGAGTTTCGAAGTGAATACTCAGGGTAAAATGTGATGTTGAAGGAATAAATTCACATTCTGGCGAGTGTCAAAGTTTATTTTTCGCCCTTTTCTTAGTCTCTGCTACCTGCAGCACTTTACGTTCTAGAAGTATCAATTTAGCACCATTTATAGCTTAAGCACCTTATCAATCAAGCACCATAATCATATATACAAATGAAAAAAAAATAAATGTCAACTTTTGGAATTTTGTCACCCAAACCACAACTGTGAAATCTTGACTAGTTTTTACATCATTTTTAACGTGTACTTTAAAATACGTGCTTCACTGTTTTCTGAATTGGTATAATCGCTTAGGGTTGATATATCTCGACAGAGTATTTTTTATAAGTACCATGCATACAGTAACGGCTCATTAACAAAACCCAATGATTTTCTGGAGTCATATAAAGAAACAATTAAAAAGACTAAAAACTCAGTCCTATGTTAACATTTTACTTGTACTAGAAATGAAATAGCCTGTTCGCTTTGAAACCTTAGTTTATGACGTAACTTTGTGTACGAATTAAAATTACTAAGACTATTCTGTATACAAAATACATATATTGTACTTTACAAATAAAATGTATGAAATGTCCTTTTGTTTATAATGTGTAATGATGCTTGTGAAATTTTCCTAAATTTCAGTTTAAAATACTTAGTTGTGTATCTGATTATAGTCAAATATAGTTCAAATATGGAATTTCAAAGAAAAATTAATGAATAAGGATATAATCATATATAGAATCATACATGTATATTCTCAAGACATGTATGTTCTCACACCTTTTGTTAGAAATTACTGCAGTAACTCGAGTACATTTCATTTTTGTTTAAGTACATTCTGTTTATTTTAGCTTGGCAATATTATTTAAATATCTCGATAGATTTAGCAAATAAAATAAATTAAAAGAAAATAAATAATGCTGCAATTACGACAACTGAAAGTAACATTTCATTTATTTTAAAATAAAATTCTTATGTTTCTCTTTTTTGAACAATAAAGGAATTTGAATAATAAAATGATCGTATTCTTGATTTTGGTTGGAAGAATTAAATATATGAATCCATGTCCCAGTAACCTATTTTCCGTGACACTGAGGAAATTATGAGGATCCTGAGAAATTCCAATACAGGGTTCTAGTACCATCGAAACTGGTTTGTTTTTTGTAAGCATTGTGACTCACTAGATAGCTGCCTAAGTCTCAGTTATTTGAATTCGTGATCATTACGCCTTTCGTTCAAAATTTCATTTTCATAACTTTTCCAACCGATGAAATCATCTTCGCTTTTTTAAAATAGATGCACTGGAAGCAACCGAACAATTTGATTTTTGCTTGATTTCCAGAGCATAATGAGGAATTCGGGTCTCACCGACGTTGACAACTTGACGCAAAATGACATTAAGAACTCGACGCAGGAGCAATCCAAATTTGATTTGGTAGACAATGACTATCATATCAAAACTAACATTTGAATCAATATCAAATTTGTTTCGGTACCGTTTACAGTTGGCAGCAGTCAATGGTAACACCAATTTATTTAAATGATGCCATCTTACTTCAAATACTTTTTGAACCACTCTCGTACCGTAGAAAGCTTCAAATAATCTTTCAATATTTAATTTCTAATTTCTTAAAGTAATTCAAAAAGTGAAATACTGAGATCAATTGCGATATCAGTTATTGAGGAGATCACTAATAACTAAATATTAGTAATAAATATCACGGATGGGAAGTCAGGAGAAGTTATCGGATTGTGATCGTGCGCTTCCAAATGATTAAAAAGAATTTAAAGTTTCAATTCTTCTTATGCTAATCTATTCAAAGCCTGTGGCGACTATTAATCGGTCGATTCGAGAGGATATCAGTGAACGAATGTTTGAGCCTGACAATTACTTCCGATACGTCCCTTCACCCTAACCGCCTTTCTGAATGACTCACATCAAATTAATAATGATGAAAAAGAACGTGTATTGTGTATTTAACAGATCGACGTGTTTATATACGATCGCCAAATAATTCCAAATCATGAAAAGAAAGGAAATGCTAAAGCCTATTCACTCATTTATAACTAAGCAGTAAATGTGTTTAAAAAATGTTTAAATATTTTTAAAGTAAATTAAATTAAGAAAAAGCCACTATTCAATATTTGTGTGTGTGCGAAGCGAAAAATAAGTAATGTGGAAGTTTTTACTTACTGCAATTTTCGTCTTTAATATTTACATTATTTGCGTCATATATTTTCAATTATAGTTTGCATATCGCAAGATACTAATATAAATTTCCTAGCATAAGTGTATAATTCTGTATAATAACATAAATCTGTATAGTAAAATAAACCATATTTGTCGGAGAGAGGTGGAGGGCATGTCTTTCAACAATCCATGACCAGATGTTTTCAACGGGTGAACGATTCGAAGAAAGTGCATGACAGAGCAGCAATCTAATACCCTTTGTATTGAGGAAGGTCAGAACACGACGAGCAACATATGATCTTGTTGGAAGATGGCGTATGGCAGGCCTCAAAGACAGGGCAGAGCACTGGACGTAAGATGTCAAAATTGTATCAATATGCTTTGAAATTACCTTCGAAACGGACAAGAGATGTGCGTGCCGTGTACCCAATGGCTGCCCAAATCATCACATCAGGTGCAGGGCCCTTATGCCGATATTGAATGCAAGCAGTCAACGAGCGGTCTCCTCAGAGCCTCCTCAGACGTATACGACCATCAGAACACTGCGCCATGAACTGAAACTCGTCTGAAAATACCACATTGCGCCCTTTATATTTCCAGCTTTGTCGTTCGATGCATCAGATTCACCATCTCTCTCTATGCTGAATTGTCAAGAGAAACCGAAGTAAAGATCGCCGTGCAGACAATCCGTGCTACTGCGAACGTCGTCGCTCCGTACTAGCGGATACTGTGCACGCTGAAAACATGGCCATTTACTGACTAATGGTCAAGGTGTGGTTGTATTGTTTTGCGGGGCTGACATCACAATATATTTGTACAGTCGGGAATAGGTGGGCGTGAAGATCCTATATGCCTTTCAGTTTGATTTTTAGCAACCTGTTGATTCCATTTCTCATGACAGTGGTTGAATTTCGTCTAGTTGTACGGGCGATATCACGGAACGATTTCACAAAGAATGAGAAATCCACTACAGAACTTTCCTTTCATGTAGTGCTTCTGATGCCATTTTTCCTTCCTGCGTCATGTAAATATGCTGAAATACTATTCATTTGTATATCTCAACCTCTTCTTCCTTTCATATGATTTTGACCTACGTCAGATCACTTCTTGATGTTGAAATTTTAATGTAGCCAGCGGTATATATATATATATATATATATATATATATATATATATATATATAT
>BMAW01026593.1:892072-940978 GCA_019974015.1 Nephila pilipes
TATATATATATATATATATATATATATATATATATATATATATATATATATATAGTTTGTTTCAGAAATAATTATTATTCATTTCATTTATCCGCAATTCGCCACTGCGCGAAACCTAATTCTTGTGAAGAAACGTACATGGCACTTAAGTGGAAAAATGAAGACATCAAGTAAATTTCTGGTGGAAATCATTTCCACGTTCGTAAGCAATCATATTAAATTTCGCTGTGTCTTAGCAAATTTTTTAAAGAATGTTTCGACATTGGCTCTAATTATTCTCCATATGTATGATAAATTCTAATCTTATATGAATGTATTAATCTTCCAATGAACAAACGGAATAAGACAAAATCATACACTCAATAACATACTAAGATTTCTTCCTAACATTTAAGTAAAAGTAGTGTTTTCATTCAGATTCTTAACTTGTATTAACACTACAATATTAAAGGGACCTGATAGTAATATCGTTTTTGAGGATGTCGACATTCGTTAGTCATTTATCAGTTCATTGTGCACTTCAAAGTCCTCTTGAAGACATTTTAATGTTAGGTTGAGTTGTTTACTCGTAAATAATTAAATCTGTTTTGCAATTTTAGGTGAAATAATCAGGCAAACACCAGAGAGGTACTACATATCGGGCATTGTATGCTTTTTGAGTTTAATAAGGGTAGTAACGCAACAGTTGCTATCAAAAACTTTTGCGAAGTTTATCCAAACGCATTAGTCGTTCTTAAATACCAAAAGTAGTTTTCAAAGTTCGAATCCAGTAATTTTGATCTTTCCGACTTGTACCAATCAGGAAGACGAACAACTTTAGACATAGACTTATTAAATGCAGAAGTGGAAGCAAATCCATGCCAGACAATCGAGGAATAGTGAAGTACTTTTAATCAACCTTTGTCGACTTTTCAAGAACATTTTCAGCAGACTGAAGTAAGCAGACAAGGTCCCGCATAATCTGTCCAAAGAAAACAAAGCTAACCAATCCTCCGCATGCAACTGATTTCTTCAGTGGCTCAATACAGAAACGTTTTTTGGTCACTTGATCACTCGAGATGAAAAATGGGTCCTCTATGATAATTCAAAACACAAAATGTTGTAGCTCTCTCCAAAAAAATCACTAAGAAATACAGCTAAGCGCTTTTCCGTGTTTGCTGGAGTATTAACGGAGTCATTCATTTTGAAGTGCTGAAACTTGGACAAACTGTTAATGCAGATCTTTATTGTGAACAATTGGATCAAGTAAAAAAATCTTAATTGAAAAGTGTCAAATGATTGTCAACAGAAAAGGTGTTATTCTGCTACACGATAATCCAGGACTACACTGCGCAAGAGGAACCCTGGAAATAGTTAATGAATTAGGATGGGAGGTATTGCCTCACCCAACATACTCCCCCGATATTATGCCGTCCGATTCCCATTTATTCTGATCACTGCAACATTTTTCAAATGGCAGAAAATTTGAAAATTCGGATGATGTCCTAAATACCATCTTCAGATATTTTGCTTAAAAATCAGTTGATTTTTATCGATTCGGCATTAAAAATTTACACACTAGATGGCAGAAGGTTGTTGATAACGAGGATGATTATATCGTTGGTTAAAAATAAAAACTTGATTAAAATTTATCTGTTTTAATTTAACGTCGAAAAACGACATTACTTTTTGGTCCTCTTAATATATCCTTTCAATATAACTCAAATTATTGCTTCTAACTGAATGTATTCTCTACCTGAAGTCATTTAAAATGATTCCCATAAACTGCATCTGAAAGTTTCAAAATGCCCAAACGCATTTCAAAACATTTTCCATTCTTTTTAAACTTGTTTATTGAGTTATCGTAGAATTCTTTGTAGCATTTACGACTCACACATTCCCTCGCCACTCGAATACCTTCATTTTCCTCAAAAGGATTAGAAGACATTTTTTGTTTAAATTTCTTAATTCGAAGTGAATATCAGACGGAAATCATTTAATTTCCGTCATAAAGCAGTCATATTTTTTTCTCTATTTTTGGGATGGCGAGAGGAATATTATTTTAACAATAACAATTCATGTTGAGTGTCGTTATAAAATAAGGAAAACGAAAGACATCGTGAAAAGTAGAATTCGCTCTTTAACTGCATTTATTTGACATTTCTTTACTAATTAAATAATATAAAATGAAAATACCCAAATGGAAGACACCTCAGGGGGAATATTGTTCAAGCGGAAAGATTGCTGCAAGTTTTGGAAAGTTTTCACTAACAATTAAAAATTTTAGCACACTAGTTTGAAATAGAGTTATTTGTTTTTAGTTTATTTGATTTGTTTTGAGTTTGTGCCTGAACCGTGATTTAGGATATTTTTCTTTCACCTTTTGTAGTACTGTCTATTTAAAAGAATCAAAACTGAATGACATTAATTTTCTTTGAGAGTCAAATTAGGTATTTACCTTTCGCCGAAAACATATGTAGTTTATTCAAATACGACAAATATGTAAGATTTCTTTAAATATTTATAAATTAATTAAGAAAGTGCATTATTAATTATTATTGATTTATATTTTAAATCTAACAAGTAATTAAAATGATTCATTATTGGAAACATTTTGGCCAGTATTAATTTAAAATTTCGTTTTCTTTCCATCGCATTTTCATTTTAATCATCAACTGACATAGCTACATTGCTGTAAAAATATTATAACAGTATTTAAAAACGCTATTAAATTCATAATGCTATTAAAGTACAAAATGGGGTAAAAATTATGTTCGTATATTTAAAGAAAATTAATGGTATGTATAAATAATAAGTATGAGGATTGTTACCCCATTTGCTCAAATGAATTTCAAATCGCACTTCGTTATAAACGCATATGTTGAAAATGCCAACAAAATTATTCTCCCCTATACAAAAAAAAATTAGTTACATCACTGTACGTAGATCTGGTTCTCTGTCATGATTTCGTTCGTTTTTCCGGAAGTTATTAACCTTGATAACTCATTCCATGCTTTCCAAAAAATCATTGAACAGTGCAGAATTTAATCTTTAATTCACTTCATCCTCTTTAATTATTCTTACAGCCGCTTCTAATTTCTTATGCCGAACATAGAAATGAATGCTAAAAAGTGTTCCCTGTGTTACAACTATAAGAATCAAATGTATTTTCTTAATCAACGATAAAATTTATGCTACTACAAATGTAAGCATTTCATTTGATATTAATTCGTGTGTTATTCTAAACCAAAATTAATAATAATTATATAGACACACATGTAGACATAGACTCCCAGGTTCTAGAGTGCTCATAACGTTAAACATTCATGAAAAGGTTTTGTTTACTTTTTCTTTGTTTTTCAATATAGCATCTAAAACATCCCAGGACATTCTTTTCGTTTCCAGAACATTGTCCTGGAATATTCTACTGTAATATATAACGTCATGTATTCTCAGATCGAGAGAGTTAACAGCCCAATGTAGCTGCTCTTATTATGTTAAGAAAGTCGAGTTATTGGGATATATCATACTACTTATTTGGGAATATCATTATCAATTTACATTGGGATAGATCATGTAGCCTACTGATCACGTTCGTGGACTTGCGTTTTCTTCAAGTTGTGAGTTTGATCCCTGATGTCACCTGAGACCCGCTGTGAAGTGGGGCTATGCACATTAAATCTGTCGAGGCTCAAAGTCCACCCATTAGCTTGGTGGGGAAGTTATGATAGGGAGGTTCCTTTTAGACATCGCCCTCGTCTCTTGATAGATGTTCAAAATTACGAGGTCCGACGCCATTAGCCTTCGTGCTTCTTCTCATTGCGTCAATAATAAACAGTCACAACATATTTTAGGAAGTAACTATTGTGTGTCTTAAATTCTACCCGATAAAATATAATACAATATGTGACATTGGGCTATTCGCGGTTTCTCTTCACTAACCTTGGGGACTTTCAATTGAGATTGATTGCTTTCACTAAACAAGCTTTGCCCAACCAAACATGAAACGTGATACATAAAGTTAGTATGTAAAGCAGTTAGGTTTGTAAGCAGTTGTTAGGTTTGGAAATATATAAACTACATCTGAAAGAGGATCTGAGAGAGACGTTGTAGGTGAGATGAGGCGAAGCTGAAGAGTCAGATAAGAGAAAGGAGGAATTAAAGTCCATAGTAGAGGGTTCGAGTAAGGATTGTTGTAGAAAGATTTGGTCTAGTGTTTTCAACAGTTGTTCCAGAATCTGAGTTGCAGTCGAGGAAGGACTGTTGGTAAGAGCCTGTTAGATTACTATTGGTGGGTTGAATTAAGGTATTAGAAATCTTACCCGAGAGAGCGCAACCTTTTCTGTTATAGTAAATATATACTAATAAATTGTGAAAGTTGTTTTGGTGGTTTTGTAATTATTTGTGTCGTAGTGTTTAATAATTGAATCTAGTGATGGCACAAGAGGACGCCCGGGTCGGATGGGCTTCACAAATATATATATATATCCCAAATGATTTTTAACAATATCGTTCCAAGTGAATGTTTAAATTTATTGAGTCCTAAGCCCTCTCAGGCATTGTACTATATTCTTTTATGAAACAGCTGCCCAAGAGAAGTTTAGAAAAAAAAATCTACAATCTTCCAAAGACATTACTTCGATGTATTGATAACATATTATGAAGCTATGTGATCAGATCATGGGAAATAAGCTTTTGGGAGATAACACCCATTCGCATTATCTTTCGGTAGCTTTCTTGAAAGTTTGAAAAATAGAATTTCATTGATTAATTTCAAGTTCGATCCATCTGTGCTTGTACTGTATCTGAATTCTGTCCTGTATCTTTGCTTCACGTTTGTGATGTCTTTCTTCGATATGTGGGTTCATGTGTGTATGATGTATTGAATAAAAATAAATATAGCTTAATTTCAAAAATAAAAGAGCTTCATATACTGCCATAAAATCAAAATGAAGCGACTACGTTTCATTTTCAGTATTTAAATCAGTGATTCCCAAAGTGGTCCCTGCGGACCTCCAGGGGTCCCCGATATCCTTCAAGAGAAAATTAAAATTGATTGAGGGATCCCTGAACAACATCAAGGGATCCAAACAAGGTTTAATATAAGTTAATAAAATTGTGATCCATTTTTATTATTATGAAAATTTAAAAAAAATAACAATACAAAATAGACGTGATTTTTACGTCCCGAGTAAAATATAAATATAGGTAGGTGCTTAAAATACAGTATGTTACTTAAATACTGAGCGTTATGTAATACCTTTTGTGAATTAATATTGACAAAACTTATTTCCACAGATTTTTCACTTGTAGTAACAATTATGTATAACTTGTTAGAATGTTATTACTAAAACTTAGTTATTGTTCAATTCACTTCAATAAATTTAAGCTTTCAATTTCCATCAACACTCTAACAACAATATAATTAAAAATAATAACGAAATAATAAAAAAATTGTGATAGTCCCTCAAAAACGAAAATAAAAATATAGCTCTAGATGGCGCCAGCTACTTAAGTTAATAACAAGTATGATACGGTGCGAGACAGACAGCTGAAAAGAGGTTTATACAGGAAAGCAATAACAACGCTACATGCATTAACTTGTCTACAATATAAATATAAGCTATAAAATAGTTCTACGTCGTACATCTAATCAACAATTTAGTTTTTCAATATAGTTACTAACGTTAAGGGATTAGTTATAGTATTAACAATATAATAATCTCTTAACGTTAGTTTTGGTATAGTTATATTTTTTGCATTGTTACGCAGAGAGTGTACTTTTGTTACATATGTGTATTTGAATAAAACTGATTTCATCTGAAATTATTATGTATCACATTTTTCAACATAGTAATCCCTTATCGTTTATTAAGGGATTACTGTATTGAAATAGTAAAACGTAATCTTTATATAAATTGAAAAATTAAAAATTGATCCCTATATGTAATGAAAAAGTAAAAAGTTAAACAAATATAATCCCTTAACGTTTTTTTCTATTATTAAGAACTGAGGAAAAGAGATCGTAAGTTTTTTTATAATACAGATGTTTTTTGAAAGAAGTTAATTATTGAAAAATATATTTTGTTCAAAAATCACAAGAAAGTTTATTCTTGCGTCAAATAATTAATTCAGAAGGGCTTGATTGCAGCATTCCATTGAAAATTAATAATAATTAACAGTGGTTTGTTACAAATAAAATATTTCATATACAAATTTTCTCATATCTTTCTTTTGCCCTTTTTAACAGTTAACAATATGAGTGAGCCAAACAAAAATTGCCAACAATACAGTGTTGAATAATTGAAGTATGGCTTTATTTCATCACCAGGAAATTGCACTTTACCTATGCGTCTTCTATGTAATAAAACTATGTCAAATGATTCAATGAAACCTTCCAAGCTTAAGGAACATTTAATAAAAAAATCATAGTGACAAAAAAGATAAGTCTTTAACGTTTCTTCAAACAGTCATAGAAAAATATTTCAAAAAACACCGTCACTGCAACAACTCATAGGGACAACATCTAAGCAAGATGCCGATGGACGACGTACTTCTTATAACATTTCTTTATTGATTGCAAAGTCCAGATTGGTAGCTATTGGTGCACTTATTTTACCACCTGTAAGTGAGGTAATACGCATTGTGTTACACAAACCAGCTTTCGACATTATAAAAAGAATTCCACTGAGTAATGATACAGTACAAAGAAGGATTGACGAAATGGCTCAGTGTGTAGAAATATTTTATGTGAGCACTTAAAAAAATCTGAATTTTCTTTACAGCTTGATGAGTCCACTTTACTGGAAAATGAAGCTTTACTTTTAGCTTAGGTAAAATTTGTAAAAGAAAAAATATTTTGCCAAAAGTTGTTATTTCCTAAATGTTTGGAAACCAATACGAAAGAAGAAATGCTATTAACTGAATTAAAAAGATTTCTCAATGTAAAAACTATACCTTTGACTAATATAATTTCCTTTGCTACTGACGTTACTCCGACAATGGTAGGAAGATACAGAGGCTTTCTGGCATATTTAAAATAAGCTGTACCGAATATATTTTCAGTACATTGTGTCACTCATTGACATCAGTTAGTTGCAAAAAACTCTTAGTGAACGTTTGCATGGATCACTAGTTATGTCATTAGAGCAGTTAATAAAATCAATAGGAATGCTTTCAATGAGAGATTATTTGCTCAACTATGTTTGGAAAAGGATGAAGACTAATCGTTTCATATTTTTTATACAGGTAAGTGATTGATTTCAGTATATATATCGAAGGTTCGAAGGTGCGTAAATTTACGGAGTACCTCTCCCCAGAGTGGGAGATACCTCCACATTAGAGCTATTAAATATGAGAAAATTAAGAGAGTTCCATAAGATTTGCTAAAAGGTAGGAAGAGAAACTACGGTCAACATTAGAGAAAAGGAAAGTCCTTCGATACCGTTCGAACATAAATTAAATTTAGAAAAATATGTTAGTTGACAAAATTAAGGGTCGGAAGGTTTGGATGTCAATTTGTGACCTAATTCGCGCTGAATGAAGTCAATAAAAGCAATTTGGAAGAGAAAGGAGAGATATTTAATGATTTGGCGGATTGTTTTCCGTCCAGGATTTAGAATTTTGAATATCTGGGTTTTAAAGAGATGCATGTCTAGCAGCAATTAGAGAAAGGCTGAAAGACTGGTTTGACTAAGATAGGTTTAATTTGGAATAATTAATTTAAGAATTAAATTTAATTTTTTTTAAAAATTAAATTAAAATTTTTTAAAAATTAAATTAAAAATTTTTAAAAATTAAATTAAAAATTTTTAAAAATTAAATTTAATTTTTTTTAAATTTTTTAAAAATTAAATTAAAAAATTTTTAAAATTAGATTAAAATTTTTTAAAAATTAAATTAAAATTTTTAGAAGTGAACAACAGTGCTAGTGGGTACCCAGGGAACACCACTAGTTTGTTGTACGGGGTTTGTGATACAAATGAGGTATTGAGGTTGCAACGTGTGAGCTCTTTTGATGGTAGGGAAATTATCGAACGTTTGTTCGAGTAGAGCTCTGGGGCGTTTGACGGCTGCCTTACGCCTAGGACTGATTTTGTAGTTTGGTTGCGACCTCAATAGCGCATTGGGGTGGCTTGGTAGTTTTTGAAAGAAGTTTTTAGATTGCCTTTTAATGAAAGTCATAATTGGTTCTATTTTAAAATCCCTATAGATGACTTCATTCCGAACAAACCAGGGAGCGTTTACAATTTTCCTAATATAGGAGTTGGTTGCAATGTGCAATTTCTTAAGGTGAATCATGGCGCTAGCTCCCCTGATTTGGGATGTGTACGTCATGACAGGTCTTACAATGGTTTTGTAAAGCAAAACTTTGTGTCTGATCGCCAAAGTACTCTTTCGAGCAATGAGTTTGTTAATCTGGAATTGAGTCGCTCGCCCTTTAACACAAGTGTGCTCAATTTGTTTTGAAAAAGTTAATTTGGAATCCAGAATGCACCCTAGATACTTGTAATGTAGTACCCAGGGCACTGGTTGGTCGAAAATTTTAGTGTTGCTAGGTTTGGAGGTCTCTGTCTCCTCGTGAACAAGATGGCTGCACTTTTGGACGCATTTACTTTGATTTTCCAGTTCATGAGCCAGAGCTCTAGCTGGGAGATGTGTTGTTGGAGATAGGAGATGACGACGGGCATGCTCCTGTTTTGTGTCAGCACAGCAGTGTCATCAGCAAAGAGAGCTATTTGCGTATTAGTAGTCTGTGGTATGTCGTTGACATACAAATTGAAGAGGGCGGGGCCAAGCAGACTTCCTTGAGGGACAGATGATGTGATTGGTCGAGCAGTGGAGAGGATGTGTGCTATCCGAACTCGAAAAGTTCTTTTCGAAAGATAGCAGTAAAGGATTCGAATTAAATTTGGTGAGAAATTTTATCGCATGAGTTTGTAAATAAGTCCAAGGTGTCATATTTTGTCAAAAGCCTTGGCTACGTCTAAGAAAAGTATACCCATGGTGAGTAATTGTTCAAAGCCTGTGTGAATCATTTCTGTGACTCGCAAAAGTTGGTGGACGGTACTGCTCTTAGGTACGAAGCCACATTGCTGCGGGATAATAATATTATTCACAGTGATGTGTTGATTCAGGCGGTGAAGAATTACAAATTCGTATACTTTACTTAAGCTGCTAAGCAAAGAAATTGGTCTATAATTTTGAGGAATGTCTGATGCCGACCCGCTTTTATGGATCGGTACCACCACGGCTGTTTTCCAGTTGTCCGGAAAATAGGAATTTCTTAACATGCAATTAAGCAAATAGGTTAAGAATACAAGGTATTTGTGGGGAAAATTTTTAATCATGCGATTAGTGATTCCATCTGCCCCTGGAGCCTTGCGATGTTTGATTTTATTAATATATTCCAAAATTTCCTTCGGTTTGGTTGGTTCTATAAAAAAAAAGAGAGGGGAGCCGCTAAGCGATCACCCTCCCACTCATTGCCCGCAGCGCAACGTGCTGCGTTTTCATTTTGCTGCGATGCTACCGGTCGTGCTACGTCCGGTTCGGAGAGTTAATCTTGAACTACATGTGTTACCTGCGCCGAGAACTCTGGGTTTTCCACGTCTAGGTTTGGAGAAAATTGTTTTTCTAGACTATCTGCAATTACCTCAGATATATATATATATATATATATATATCCTAGTTATTTTTTTGATCAACTGGTGTATATATATACAGGATGACCAAGAAATAAGAGGAGGTGTTCGGAGCCCTGCAGCTTTCTATGTTCTGGACGAAATGTTACACAATTTGATGACCATGCATATTAGTGTATGCGGTTTCGATATTTAAAGGAAAAAAATTCGCACCATAAAACGCCTATGGGGGAAATCTGGGGCTGTGATCGAAAAATACAGCACGAAATTTGCATATAAAGGTACTTTGTGACACAACATCGAGGATAAAACGAAAGGATACAGGAATTCTAGTTATTCTTCAAGGATTCGCTTGTCAATGGCGTTAACATTACGTGATCGTGCTTTTATTAGTCAAACTAATTTATTAATGGGATGAAAATGCTAGCACTGTCCATCGTGAATACTGGCGGTTAAAACAGTTACGTAGAGAGCTGATGACTAATGGCCTAGTTGCACACGATGAGTTCCTATTCTTTCAAATCTTTCAAACATTTTTCGTAAGTTTGCTACTGTCATTGGCTGTCTACGTAACTGTTTTAACCGCCAGTATTAACGAAGAGTAACACAAGTATTTTCATCCCGCTGATAAATTAGCTTGACTAATAAGGGCACGATCACGTAATGTCAACGCCATCGACAAGCGAATCTTTGAAGAATGACTAGAATTCCTATACCCAATTCTTTTATCCTCGATATCGTGTCACAAAGTACCCTTATATGCAAATTTCGTGCTGTATTTTTTGATTACAGCACTAGATTTCCCCTTAAAGGCGTTGTTTTTCGCTAATTTTGTTTTCTCTGAATGTTGAAACCGCATTCTCTATTGTGAGTAATAACTTAATTGTGTAACATTTCGTCCAGAACATAACACACTTCAGGGCTCAGAGCACCTCCTATTATTTCTTGATCACCCTGTATGTATATATATATATATGAAAAGTTTTGAATACTTGGAATCGAAACTTCGATAGCGAGGAAGCAGCAACAGTAGCCCTACCGAGGAGCCTCACAATTTTGTTTATAGAATAAAATTTTATTAAGTATTAAAAGTAGAAACCCATTTCACTCATCTCCGAAACATAAGAAAGTATCTCACTACCTAACGTTATAAAAAGTATCAACTAATGAATGTATGTTGCTATCGTTTTACAGCTAAATTTTTCCTGTGTCTAAAAGCTTGAAGACATGAAATATTTAATAAAAGTAGTAAAAAAATAATAGTGAAATTATTATTTGTAAAGTAGTAATATTAAATTTGATATTAAGTATTGTATTAATTCATTTTTTCTCAACTAATTTGGTTAGATGTAATTGCTTTAGATATTTTTTAAGCCTTCCTTAATGTTATAATTTCTTTTTCTGCTTAAGGCTTTCTGATATACAATATTTGTTATTCACGACAGTGTTTTATGAACTGTACGACTCTTAATACTTTTTTTTTGTTTGTAAGTAATGATTTTATTTTTTTAGCTAATTTGGTTTGCTTATCATTGTTTACTATGTAGTATTATATTTTGATTTCTTGAAGGGTTTAATGATTTGTAGTTTATTGGACACTAATTTTATTGAAATGCATTTTAAAAAAATCATCCAAGATGGAAGAATTGGTACTTAAGAAAGTTTATTAATAATCTTAAATTATATTTCTATAATTCAAAAATGAAAGCTCAAATGCTTATTAAATATTTATTAAAATCAAATGTACAAATGTTTTCAAATCAAATTGTAAAAATTTACCCTCAATCACACACAAACTCACAGAAATTATTTCCCTTGAAAAAATAAAATATTCTAATCGCTGTACCAGTAAATCTCATTTTCTATTTAGGATTCTTTCATTACATATTACTTTCAAATTTAACATTGGATGTCTCGCATACTATGTTTGAAGATAAATCTTAAAGTGTTAAGTATTATACAATACATAATTTATTGTGCATTTTAAAGTTCGAGAATTCTGCTGTAAAAGAACAAAAGTATCGAACATTTTTTTTTTTGTTTATTAACTCGGATTTCGTTTGTACTTGGAATAGTATGTAACGTGTCTACAAGCTTTTCGATCCCTAAACACTTTCTTTGTATAAAGGAAAACGGATTGAAAATGGAATGAAATGCATGTTATTTCTTTTCAAAATATTTTTTTTTCTGGTGAATCCATAAGAAATGGAATATTTTCCAACCTTTTCGAAAATAAATTGTGAAATGAAATACTTGGGTCCTCTTATATTAAACTATATACACGACAGAATTTTCATATTTATTGAACACAGCGGGATATTCAGCAGGGAAAAATAGGGAAACGAAAGGAAGAATTATTTTTAATGGTCTAGAAAAATTTGAATAAAACAAATTGTTGGACTGCTTTATAAATTTTCATTTTACAAAATACACAAATAATACGTTCGTTTCATGAGTTGGAAAGTAGAAGATATATACGGTAGACAAATTATTGAAAATATCTTTTAAAAATGTTTGGTTTGGTTTTATTAACGTCGCACCAGAAGAAACACGCAGGCTATTAACGACAGACCTCATAGTTTTGAACACAGGTAAAGTGACAAGGCCGACACTAGTGCTGGCACCTACCTCTCCAAACTTACACACAACTCCAATGGGAAGACTTTGAGCCTCGATGGATTTAACGTGTATCAGCCCCGGCTGCACGATGGATCTTTAGTGGCATCAAGGCTCAAATCTAACGACTCAATTTTAACCACCATCCGTGACTATGACCATTAGGCTACTAAGGCCACTGATCATATTGGGAGGCGACGTTTGTTTTCTTTCAGCTCACGAAACCTTCAGATTTCTTCGTTTATTTTATCTTGTGACCGAAGTGGTCCGCAGTTGATTTTTTTACAGGAATGACTGGAAATTCATAGTAAAAATAATTTCGATGCGAGGATGAAGTAAAATAGTTTTCTTATTGCCAGGAAGTACCAGCCGTTCATATTTTTGAAACCTTATAGGAATATCTTGAATGATCACGGAGAGGACGATTTCTTTCCCCTATATTACGCAAAGAAATGAGACATTTTGCAGTTGAAATGGTATAAAATACCATTGTCTTAAGTAAGACATCTATCTATATGTATCTAATCTCAGTTGAATTGTTGCTGTCCATAATGCTCAGAGCGGAGCAACACCACATTAATAAAAATTTAGATTCCAAGTATATCCGTCATTTGATCTACTATCTGAATATTCTTTGAATTTTAGAAAGGAAAAGTCAAATTCCTTGTTATTTCGTACCCATCTTGCCCTAGACAATAAACTTTTATTTTTTCAGCTTGAGACGTTGGGCTATTCACAATTTTCTCTTCTTTGAACTCGGTGACTTCTATGGAGTTGCATTGCATGAAATTGCAATTTGTTCCCAACCGAAAAGAAACGTGATTAGGTAAATTAGATAAAAGTAGAAATAAAATGAAGTGGTTTAGATATAATTATATATAAATAATATGCATAAATAGTGGAAAAGTAGAAGAGAGATAGAGGATAAGGATAGGCAGCCCGAGCATTGTTACTGACATTAAAGTCTTTCTGTTAATATTCCGTATTGAACTGTATTCCACTAACCACATTAATCTACGTGGTTACTATCAAAGCTAGTCCTGAAATAAAGAATGACTGGGTTGGAAAGATATTTCCAATTTGAATCATAAATTAGGACTATGTTAGAGGGGAACTTTAGAGAGAACGAGCTTAGTTACTCTGCATTGATGATAAATTATTTCATTTGTTTCGTCTCATGTTTTGCCAGTTAGTATTTTGTTACTCAGGTTTAATTTATTATATGAAAATATGACGCAAGTGCCGGATAACAAGAAACAAACGCCCCAATGTCGCCCAACCGTTCCCACCTCTGGAGTAAAATCCCCTCTAGGCGAAATCGTTTTTAGGATAAAGTATTTTGATTGCACGGGAAATGTGACTGAATTTTTGTAATGTCAATGAAAAAACTCTTTATCAAATTCCGGCTGAATTACATTGTGCTTGTTTACGAAATCATTTTAGATTAGAATCATCCTTAACCTTTTCACAACCGACGTCTCGCATGCGCGACGCAACGATTCCACTTTTAACAGCCCAGCGTCGCTTCCACGTGAAGAGCTGCGATTAATATCGTAGCCCTACGTTGCGTCAGCATAATTGGGAAACGGAACGTTTTACTTGAATTTGTAAATGCTAGTAGATGATGCCAAATTGCATCGGTTTTCACATTAGTCGAATCTCGCAATATTTAATATTCAAATAAGGGTATTAGTTTCTGTTCTGCAATTTTTTAATATTTGATAGACTTATTGGTATAAACAAACTCAGAATCACGACTCATTAACCGTGCCTAAGGTAGTTTAAAGGGACATTGGCGTTCTTGTTTAATTATTTGCTCTTTTCGTTCGGAGAATATGGAGAAATGCTTCCAGCTGACAGTTAGCAGGGCGGAGGGTGAATTATTTAAAGGTGTGTTTTGTAGAAGCTTAGGATATATGGTGGGGTTATATTCAGTTTCATTTCATTAATTATGGCTAAGAGAGCGAGATACCTGTCTGAGAGTGAAATGTATATGATTATGAATGCAAGTGATTCTGAGATTAGTAAAATTAATAATACCAATAGGTAAAAAAGACCGAAAAAATGGAAACAATATTTTGATGCCACTCTGTGTTGTTGAGACATACAAAATATTGGAGGTGTTGCCACTAGCGATTCTATCATTCATCATTATTAAGCTTTTAGAAAAACTATAGTTGGTATAAAAAGATGTTTTTTGGGTTGTTAGATATGAAAAAATATCTGCTTTGGAATTCAGACCCAGAGCTGTTCATCAAATAAAAATTGAATAGTTCGCAAAACCAAGAAACTTAAAAATTAGTCGAAAAACAATAGGCACTCAAACTTTCCGTTTATCTGGATGACATTTTCCGACAATATACATTAACTGAAAAGGTGATAAAAGGAGGTGCGTCGTGTGCGCTAAAAACAAGGAAAAGCGGAATAAAACATCGTATTACGAGTGCAAAATAGGAGACGTAGGACACTGTGACGATCCTAGTTTTGAACTATGTTATATGCAGCAGAATTTTTAAATTAGAATTTTGTATTTTCAGATTATTATTCCTTAATATACTTTTTTTAAAAAAAAATCATATGTATAGTATTTATAAATTTATTTTTTTCGTATGCATAATATTTGTTTTTGAACGTATAGTTATAATTCTAGTATTTTATATATTTAATTAATTTCTATTAAAATGTTAGTGTCTTTATATTAATACATATTAAGTATTAGTATATATATAACTTGTAGACTTCAGTCATTATATTAAATGCTAATCTTATAGGAATTTTTTTGTAAGATTAGAATTAATTTCTTTAAATACTGGGACCTGTGGTGACTCTCCGTTTCAGAGCGCTCGATCTAGAAAATGAGCTTCATTGGCAGCATGCCGGCCCTCAAGGAGTTAAGGCAAGGAGAGTCAATAGACTTTGAAAAAGTTCAGGAAGCCTAGATGATGCATTTCCAATAGTAGGTGACTGTACGCGTCCAGAAACAGAACTCTACTCAGTTAAGCAGTGGTGGAACTAATCTCCGACTGATTTTGTCTATTATGAATTAAAAATTGTATTTTGAATATATTTAACCATTCCAGAAGCTGCATTCCTACGGTGTATAATATAGAGGATGTCTATTCTTGTTACTGACAATCTCGAAATTCGCAAACCTTCCTCTAAATTTCAGCTCCTTCAATTAGTTTACTTATATGAAATGCATCATTTAATCATAATCTGACAAATACAGCAACAATTAAAATTCACAGAAATCATTTTACTTCTAATAAAAAAACTTTATGGAAGCTACAGTGCTCTTGCTCCACAGAACAAAAAGCAATCAAACCGTAAGCAACGCCAGAATTTTACCGATAATTGTCGAAATTTTAATTAAACTCTAATGCCGTTAAATCCCTTATCTGTCATTCCCAGTCAGATGCGATTGACTGAATGAAATGGAAATTTAGATCCATAATTAAAAATGTTAAACGTCAGTTACAAGTTACAAAAAGATGAAAGCAGAAATTTCAAAAGTGGATCCGTATGTCATTGAAAGACCAAATTGGGTGAATGAATAACTTTATTCAATCTCATTTCCCTTATAATTATTGCTCCTCCAATCTGCATAGATTTTCAAGTAATAAGTTTTGCCTTGAAATTCTCAATTGCATGTTTTACCTCACCTCAGGATGCGTGTTTCTACACTGGTGTCGCCACCTGATACCTATATCAAGTGGCCTACTTGGAAAATCGGAAGCCTGTCGCAAGAGTCGTCCACAAGAAACCGACCGTTGAGTGTCGCGGTCAAACCACAAAGGTCATCAAGGAACCAAAATCAAGTTATGCCAGTCCATCCCAAGGGATTCACAACAGGATATCAGTTGACAGCCGATCCAACAGTATAGGAAGTTCCACAACGATGTTCTTGCCAACCAGATGTTCAAAATTAGCTCATTAGTTAGATTGTATTATTCTTAACTTATTTCTCTGTCTCTCTTACTGACAAGAAGTCTAGATGTTATTTTTCCTTGCAAATCTTAGGATTTTGTCTTGAATTAGTGTTTTTCAAAATTTGTGAATTTGGTTATCTCTCTAAGTAAAAAGCAATGAATTTTGATTTAAAATTAGTTTATCAAAATTTAAATGTTTGTTAAAGTAAAACAATTGTTTATGCATTGACTTATTTTGTGAAAGTAGTTGCCTCGTTATTTTTTGTATATAAATCACGCATTGTATGTATACAGTCATTTAATAATTGTTTTTATGTGTCATTTATCTTACCATTAAGCGTAATTAGGGATCACGACTAATATTTACATTTAGAGCTGCATTATGTTTGCTTTTTTTGTGTTATTCTCAGTCTCTTGACCAGATCCGGTTTGATTCATTAGTTGTTTGTATAGACTCACAATGTGATAGATGTGATACCTTTTTTGTATAATAATGTAAGCGATAGCTTGATGATTTTCATATATTAAGAGAAACCAAAATGTACAGCAATTCCATTTCAGAGGTCAAGATCCTGATGAATAAACTATTTAAGTGGTTTGATGTGAACTTTTCTTATTGATGAGACCAAGGCACCGTAGAATAGGAGCATCTATCCGGAAGACTTATATCAAATTTTGTCTTGTTATTTTATTGCACTTTGTTCTGAGTGTACCACTTGTGTTTTTCTCCTTGTAGGTCTTCCCCAAATGTGTGGCATAACCCGAATGGGGTACACACCACTCCTTTGTAAGCTCTTTACTGATTTCTCTTTAGATTCGCTACTTTATCATTGAGAAGAGTTTAATTATTTAACAATAAGCGTGTTTGTGTAAATTTAGGGATAAACAGGTGGTTTAAACTTTTGAGATTTCTACAATAATTCATTAGTGTTTCATCTAGTGTTTTTGACTTTCATATTAGTTTTGACCGTAATTCCCCACTTTGTTATCGAACCAAATGCCTAGGACTTTGGTCTATTCGCGATTTTATCTTCGCGAATTTACAATTTGTTCCCAAATTAAATGAAATGTGATTAGGTAAATTAGATGGTGTAAATGAAGTGAAGTAATTTATTTATAATGCAATACAAATTATATGCAAGTAATGAGAAGAGAGATATAGGATAAGAATTGGCAGCCTGAACATTATTACAGACATTAAAGTTATTTACTTTGTGGATTGAAATGTATTCCACTAACTGCATTACTCTACGTGGTTATAATCAAAAATAATCCTAAAATCAATAACAAGTGGATTGGTAAGAGATTTCCTATTTAATTCATAAATTAAGAGTGTGAGTTGGGGGGGGGACTCTACAGAGAGTGACCTTTGTTATTCTATATTGATAATAAATAATTTCACTTGTTTACTTTTGCGTTTTCTCAATTTGCGTTTTGTCACTTACGTTTAATATATTAAATTAAAATATGGCTCAAGAACCGAATAATAACAGATAAACACCACAAGCTCAAGGGAGTTTAGAAAACTGTTGATTTTTAATGATTAATACTAGAATATATTCAGCCTTTTCCAAACAAAATTTCAATACATACAAAGCAGCTCATCTAATGTCTGTATTTATGAAGAAATAAGCTTGAGTATTGTGTTTAAGCTACTGCACATCACTGTGATTTTAACAAAATACGGTGGTATAAACTGCGTTTTTTTTAATTCTTGGATATAATAATTAAATGCATTTAGGGACTGAGCATAAAAGTCTCATCCAGACACTTTAACAATCTAAAAATTATTATTAAAGATGTCTTCTTAGTGCAACTCAATATAATTCTGATTGAAGATGTTGAAAACAGAATTTACAATAAGTTACGTTTAAAGGCTCATTTCATAAGCGATAGGCATTAAGATAATAACTATCCTAACAGCAGATTCTTTTTAGTTCGGTTGTCAAAAGTATCACAAATACAATCGAATGAGTTTTCTTTAGATCCGATGATTTATGTTTTAAATCACTTTCGTTACTCAAAACTAACTGACATCTTTGCTACAGGGTAAAAAGTAATCCCTTAGAAAAGTTTGGGAAAACATCTCTCCACCGAAGTGGTGTTGCAGGACTTGAACATTTCATGACAGCACAGCCTAGAGCAAGTGATTCCATATATAACACATCAATCAATAACTCACGAGACTAACCCAGAGATGGCGTTCGTAGTAAACCAGTAACCAAGTCTTTCTAGAGTACTAACCTTTGCTTGAAACGTGTCAAAATTTTAAGTCGATCGGACCAGAAACAGCTGAGTTATCGAGGTTGGAGTAAAGTCGTTTTGTAGTTTGTTTAAAAAATGGAAAAAACCGAGTTTCTCGTGTTCTGATAAAACATTTTTTTTAATGGGTAAAAACACCGTGCAAGCGAAACAATGGATTGAAAAATGTTACCCGGACTCTTGTCCATCAAAAGCAACGATTTGTCGGTGGTTTGCCGAGTTTAAACGTGGTCGTACCGACACAAATGACGCGGAACGCTCGGGTAGACCTGTGGAAGCCGTTACACCGGAAAATGTGAGTGAAGTGACAAAAATTATAATGAAAGATCGTAAAGTGAAGCTCCGTGAGATTGCTGAGATGACACAGATATCATATGGAAGTGTATTTACTATCTATCCTTCATGAAAAATTGAGCATGAAAAAGGTTTTTTCCAAGTGGGTGCCGCGATTGCTTTCGATGGAACAAAAACAGCAACGAGTCGATGATTCAGAAAGCTGTTTATCGCTATTTACTCGCAACAAAAAATTTCTTTCAAAAAAAAAAAAAAAAAAGATTTGGAAAAGCGTTGGAACGATTGTATCACCATAAAAGGTGATTAACAAAAGGTGCTATGTTGATGAATAAAAAAAAATTTTGCAAGAAAAATGTTGTTTTCAATGTTAGTCTCGGGAGTTATTGATTGATGTGTTACTCAATGCAAATTTGCCTTAATAAGTCTAAGCCACCTATTCATAAAATCACAACTATTGATATACCGGCGACTTTTCATGCGTCAAATACACCTCATTTAGAGACTATCGATGATGTCGAGGAAATTATCTAAAATTTCAGTCGGTGCAACAGGGAGGAATTACTGCTAGAAAAACCATTTTCTCTCAAAATGTCATTCAGAAAGTCTCTCAATAGTTAAAAAGAACCTTCCTCCCCTGGTTATATTATATCATCCCGATGCTACTTGAAGACGGATTATGCGATCACTTTCTTCAACCACGAAAGTATTTAAAAGCACTAGTAACTGACATTATAGGCATTTTGTTATAAGCACGGTTGTCTAAGGCGTCAGCAAACACGGCCGAGTGAATTTTTTTGGACCCAATATTTGAGAATTTGAATTCCTCTGTCATTAAGGTCAACTGACTAAGGTAACAACTAACTTATTTACAAATAGTCTTTAGGATTGGCAAAAGAATGAAAGCAGAAAAATAAACTAGAAACAGTTTTTTTTTAATAAATATCTTTGTTCAAATAGAAAAATCAAAAGTAATTTGAAAAGCGCGGTATCCAAGTGACTGATTGTAACATCAGAATCTTTAACATCATTTCTTTCATAGCATCATTTATTATTTATTTTAAATGATACTTTTATATGGGAAATAATGTCTATTTAAATTCTAAATGAAATTTTTTTTGAAGGGAGTTCGTTTCTGTTAAAACTTTCCATTTGTTGGCTAATTAATTCCCCGGATTACGTATGGTTAGCTAGATTGGTAAAGGTTTTGTTGGATTTTATCAATTTATTTCCTCTTTTTTTCTATTTATTATACTTATTTACACTTCATCTTTTCCTATTTATTATACTTATTTATACTTGGTCTTTTCTCTTTTTATTATACTTATTTATATTTATTCTATATTTCATTCCCAGAAAGTTATATATGCATTTTAAAGAATTTTTCGTGACTTATTTTATTCAACCATTTATATTTTTCGATGCATTAATGTTTTTATACTTCACCTAATCCATAGGAATATGATATACGAATATGTTGAAATGGTCGATTTTCGCAAAAAATCACATTTTCAGTTTTTTATTTTCTTGTATAAAGCATTTATTTAGCTTTATATAACTGTTCTTATATTGTTTCTATTTCATTAGAAAGCCAAGATATTAAAGACTTAGTATAGTTCAAGAAACCGGATGTGGGTATTTATGTGACCGGAAGTCAGTATTTAATGCCCTTTAAAGTTGTCAAGCAGAATTAAAATACCATATTTCTTTTTAATATAATTTTAGCAAACATTTTATGCAATATTTAAACTTTAAGCACGTATTGTGCTAAAAGGGTATAAATTTTTATTTAAATGATGTCTTAAATAAAAGTACTCCGAACGTATTCGTGCATCTTAAGTGAAGTGTAACGTTTATAATCCGGTCATGTCAAATTCTGTAAATAAGTTCTTATACATTTTATTAATATAAACTTCCGATTGTCCCTTTTCAAATTTTCCACTAAGCCTCTTAATAATTCAAAAGTGGGTAGTTTTAGTTTCTGAGAATTTTTTATTTTCAAAATTCAAACAAGCCGTTCAACGCATGAAAGACATCTAACGGAAATGACGTATTGCGCAGACAATGGAAGAGCTGTCATAATGTTTGACATTCTCTTCTCAAAATTTTCATACTTAATCTGTCTGGATTAACTTTCTTATCAGTTGGGCAGCAACTTTTGGGGAGCCTGTCCGAGACATTTTGTGTCAGATACGATGCATAGAGTAATTGACAAACTTTGAATTACACCCAAAGTCTTTTGATTTATGCTACAATTCATCCAAGAGACTTTCAAGTTACTTTGTCACAACTGCTTCAAAATAAAATGATTCAAAGAACTGCAAAAGAAGAGAAGACATTTATAAATGTGTTCACATCCACCTGGTATTAGAAATATTTCAAAAGGTATTCGAAGAACTTGTATTTTGAATGTTTGTTTTTATTAATATACAAGCTGAATGACTTGGGATATTACGTGGGCTTTACTCAGAGTGATTGAATTTGTGAGTGGGATTGATTGTTTATGAACTTCGGACTTACAAGCAGCACAAGAGTTATTGGTAACGGATCTCGAAATGAGGAATCTAAGTTTAGTGACGAGGGTAATATCTGAGTTGCCTCTCCAAACTTCCATAAAATGCCATGGGGGGGACTAGCAGCCTCGACCGATTTAACATGCAACAACCTAATTACACGGTGGGTATGTCATGGCACCACCGGCCGCGAATTCACGCCTCATGACAAATAAGCAATTACAGCCACTTACACAGATTTAAGAAGCTTTAATTTGGGTGATCAGAATAGTTTTTTTTTACAATGTCAGATAGATAATGATATCCTTTTATTTTGGTTTGAAATGAATTGTGCAACATTTTTACCAATATCGTATAATATTGTGGATTTTATTTATTCAGAAAACAAATATTACTTTTATCCCACCTTTAATCGTATAGCTTGAGGTTACACAATCTCTTACCCTAAATGTAGAAGCCATCAAATGCTTTTTCTGTAGCCGGGGCCCCGGTTGTTCAGTTGTTTCCGCTACCTAAATAGCTTTTTACCTTTTAGCTGCTGGGTTCCCTGACTAATACTCTTTCTTTTTTTTTTTGGTGTCATTTCGTTGAGTATGAATTGTGAGATCTCACTTAACTAAATTTATCTACTTTATATAAACTTATTTATCCTTTTAAAATGCCCTCTAAAATTCCCTTTCGATAATGTAAAAGCCTCCAATACTCTTATCAGGAAAAAAACATAAAATTATTCTTTATTATTTATGTATTGCGCATTCAAATAAATTATATTGCAGTTTGAGAAATAAAATATTTTTAATCACTCGAGATTCTGCATATTATCCTTATAATTTATAATTTGTTTTAGGAGTCAAGAAATACTTAACTTATACAAATACTTATAATCTTCTTCCACAAATGTAAGTTAAGATTGCAAAATTTCCTCAAGATCAGATTAAAGCTATAGATTTGCGTGATTTGCGCATTCAACTTAATTATCTCATAGAATGATTGAAAACATTTTTAATCTTTCTCACTTTTAGTATTGTTATATTGCTGATTCTTTTACTATTTCTGAATTATTAAATATGAAAAAACACCTATCATTTACGAATATAGATTTATTGATCCTGGGGGTGGAGTAGTTTTTCGAACTGTTTTGTAGACAGTAACCTTCTTCTCTTCTTGTTTTGAAAGTCAGGTGCGAAAAATTTTGTCAAGATCAAAATAAAATTGTAGATTTCCCCTCTTTTTCAAATATTAGTAGAGGTACCCAGCGTTTCTCAAGCTTTGAATGAGAGGCATCATTCAGGAAGAAGGGGTAACTCACATTGTTGAAGTGTTTCCAAGAGCGGGTAGCTTTTGTCTTTTAGATGCAGGGTGTTTTTAACCAACAATCTTTCTTTTCTTCGATGGTAGTTCGAAGGGTATGAATTGATATTTAGCTTAGCTACTAATTCTTTTATCTAACATCTATTAATTTAACTACCTCTCTAAAATTCCTTTTCAGCAACAACAGAAGCTTCCAATATACTTATCAAAGGGGAGGGGTGTGTGCAAAGTCTGCTTTATTTAAAATAGTCAGTGCTTTAAAATATATTAAAATTAATTATCTTGATGTTTGAAGAATAAAATATTTTTATTTGGATGCTTCGATTCATTACCAAAATAGAGAAACTTAAAAACCTGCTGAATGAATTAGTTTTTATATGTCAATGGAACGAAAACTTCACTAAAACACAAAGAAAAGAAACAAAAGTTTATATGCAAATCATATTTTATTTTATGTAACACGAAATAATTTATTCATATCCATAATACACAATTTTCACACAAAGATTCACAGCACATGTGCAGTAGACAAGAAATTCGAAATTAGTTATTCTTATATACACCAGCAACAAAAAACGAAGTGAAAAGTAGCATTATTCGCTTATTTTCTACATCTACGACCAAAAAAGAAAATAAAAAGTGAAAGGACTCTTTTTTTTGTCAAAGAGTTTGTTAAATATGGCACCTTTTAGTGTTCCTTTTCAACATGCAGTGGTCACACAAAAATGAAATTCACGTGCAGATAGAATAAAAGCGATACTTTTCTTTCACGCTGAGGCGAGGGAAAAAATTCCAATTTCCTACGCTTAGTACAGAGAAAGAGAGAGAGAAGCAAAAGTTTCATTTCACAAGTGACTAGACCCATTTGTACTCCTAATGGTGCTACAAGAATTGTTTCATATAGAAGTACTTCGGAACAATTAGTAAAGAAAATGAAGCAAGCTGTAGTGTAACACCCCATACACTGACCTTTTTCTCGATTATCGGAAATGGGAAATAATAACGAATCTTACACTTTATAAACGTAAATAACTTAAATGATATTAATGCGTTATTACATGTTTTCCATTACTAATATTTAATGGAACACATGTAATTTGTTCAGATTCAATAGAGAATCTCTGTTATAGACAAAGTCTATAATCAAATATTTTGGCAATTTTTTTTTAAATAAATGATAGTTCATTTTGTAAAAAATAATACATTTTTAAGACAGTTACCTTAATTAAGTCTTACATTTATAAGAAGAATCATATCAGTAATAATAGTACACTCTGTAGTAATTAATTGTTCAATAATTGTTTCTTTGTGTTTTGATTAGACCTAACGAACTCTATATGCATGATATATTTAATATTTATCTTTAGAATAAAGCTCTCATACAGGTACATTCAATTCAAGGAAACATAAACAGTTAATACGGAAAGTTAATATAACATATGGAAAGAAAAGGATTGTAAATCTATTTACAAAAGATAGTTCAACATTGGACAGAATAATTTCTTAAATAATAGGAAAGGAAATCAGAAAGTAATTTGAAGAATTTTTAAAACAGATTCTAACACATATTTTTATAAGTGAAACGTTTCATTTTGTGAAGCTTTCTGCAATTTCTTGAGTGTATGGAGCAAAAGAGAAGTGAAAGTTTAAATTCAATTTAAAAGTTTTAATTCTATAATTGCGTTTGCCAAATTCGAAATATTTATAAATAATTAAAACTATTTGAATTATTCTAAGATTGATGTTTTTCTCTTTCTTTTCTTTGTAAAATTGCAATTGCAAATTAACTGAATAAAATTCTCGCTCAATACGAAATTATTTGAAAATACATTTATTTAATGGAAAATTTTTATTGTAATTAACTCATCAGTTCCATATTAATCAAATCAATCCTATTATTATTAAAAGTAAAATATGATAAAACATAATTGTTTGAAATCTATTTATTAAATAACAAATCAAACATAGAGTTCATGTCTTGCTCTAAAGTAATCAAACAGTCATGCTAAGAAAAGAATAATGTTTCTTCTTGTAACTGAGAATCATAAATTTACAAATTCAATTATTACAATCATTTCATTTTATTTATCATTAATCTGTTTGAGTAAAGTTTTAGATATTTAATGAAATTTTGGCAATGAGATTTCAATAAATTGAATTCAAAGGACATTTTTTCTGCACCAGAACGGTAAAATGATATTTAATTCTAAATAAAATGCTGTTAGATACTTTTTTACTATGCTTTGTCACATACTGTTATAAGAATACTAGCCCTCTTTTTAAAAAATATTTTGAAATAACTTTCAACAATGGAACAGGGGCTTTCACAATTGTGCTGAATTTTGTTTACATAATCAAAGTCATAATGGATTTGGAAAATTAATCCGAACATTAAAAAAGTTTTATGAAACAAGTTCCAACGTTATGAAACTGTTTCATAATGACAAATTTACATTTCATTAAAAAAATGTTTTTAATTTAAGTTCCAAAGTTCATTTATTCTCATCAGAATTTTACAATGGAATGTGTTAACAAGCTCTCTTTAAGCCATGTGCGTAACATATGTCCTCTAATAATTATACTGCGTCTTACATCTAAGAAACTACCACGTAGATATTTACATAAGATATATTTACACAAGTAGTGTCATAAAATGATACATGAACGCGAGTCTACGCCAAATGTGTGTGCGGTAGAGTGTATAGAGCTATTAAACGATACCAAGCATATTAGAGCAACGAATGAGCTAGTTCAAAAAATACTACAAAGCATAAGCACGTTAGGATAAATCTATAAACGAAAACATGAGATTGGCTTGCTCTACTCAATACTTTCTGGGACTCAGGACTAATATCTGTAACAGCATGCAAAAATAATAAAAACAAATTGTTTAAGAAGACAGAATACTGCTAATTTAAAAAGATCAAATCTTCTAGGCATCTGAACTTTTCAAAAATTTAGAACTTTAGATTTTTTAGATTTCAGATTTTAGAAAAATTTAGCCTTTCATATATTTGTATAACTGCAAGTATTTTCAAGAGGAATCGACTTCACTTTTTTGGTTCGTATTAATGTAGAACTATTCATCGAACATGTGTAACAAACCTCGACATTTTGAGATATATTCAAGGTGTACAAAGGGCACTACTTTCCTCTCAACATGGGTTGTTAAATTTCATGTTCAACAGTTTAGTTTATTT
The DNA here is from genome assembly GCA_019974015.1 of Nephila pilipes. Classification (NCBI taxonomy): domain Eukaryota; kingdom Metazoa; phylum Arthropoda; class Arachnida; order Araneae; family Nephilidae; genus Nephila; species Nephila pilipes. The sequence continues at coordinate 917,818 of BMAW01026593.1, forward strand.
TTCAATATTATGAAATCTTACGTTGGATGTATTAATAATTCAGTCGTGATTAATAAATTCTACCACTATGCTGCAAAGTTTCTGAGTAGAAACTATTTGAAGAATAAGTTGGATTTAAAAATAGGTGGTAGAAAATTTAAAACAGAAATAAAATTTCTTTTCTCACGTGCAATTGAAAATATTTTATTCTGTTAATGTGTTGAAATACTTAATTTGGGAACATAAATGTGTGCAATTTTAATGCGCAAAAATAATTTCATGCAGAATAGAACTCTGAAGTATGTCTTGGGGAGATTTCTGATATTTAAAACAAATTCAATTTTTCATTAATCAAATTTGTTCGAAAAGTCTTGCAATACGCCATGCACCTCTCCTCAGTTGCTTATTTTTTAGGTAAATGCGTGAATCATGACCCCTTGACATCCTGTGAACTTTCTCTTTCCCATTGGATATACTGACTTAGGTAAACGTGGGTGAAACGAGATACTCTAGCGATCTTCCTCTGTTTTAGATAATTTTTCTTGTCTCAACAAGGTTTCACCCTTTTCTTATCTAGATTTCAGTTTTAAAAAAAATATTTTGCGTAGCCTAAGAGTTTATGTTAGAATTATGTGTAAGAAACTGAAACAAAGAAGATCCGGTTTAAAAATTTAAAAAAAAGAATAAAATCATTATTTGGTGGTGTTCGGGGATGAGTGATGGAAACGTGCATATAAATGTAACGAATTATGGTGACACTAATTCTTTGAGCTGTTGCTGCTCACTAGCAGTTGGAAAGAATTTGACGATTCAGAAGATCTCGTACCATGTTAGAAGATCTCGTAGCATAAGATCACATTTACTCATGTTAAGAGAATCTTCTTTTCTTCTTTGTAATTGCTGTTGAAGTCGAAGAAAATGTCCGGAATTAATAGACATTTTTTCAAGTTACCTTTTGAAGTTTCTTTAGTTTAACTATTCTTCAACATCGAACGACTTTTAGGTTATATTTATGAAATGATGAAAAAGCCAGGTTATATACTTTATTTTTCGGGTGTTTCTAAGCGTTTACTCAAATAACGTTTCAGATTTTGGAAATCAAACTTTTCATGGATGACAATATTTTATCACTTTAATGTGAAAGACTGATTCCTATTACATGAAAACTGTTTTACAAACATAGATATGTTATGAAAAATCATCTATCAGATGTTAAATAGAATTAAATGTAAATAGATTTATAATTTGTATATTGTATTTGAAGCTTGCACTACGATTCAATCCAATATCGCAGTGAAGCTTTCAAAAACAAGTACATCTAACTAAGACGCTCTTTTTCTCTTCTTACTTCACAAATTTCGCTCTGTAGCCAATGTCACAGCACCACGGCCACTCTTACTAATAAAATATCCACGGATACCGATTCCTAAACTCCCGCAAATCCCTCAAATCTAATTTGAGAGATTTCAATCTTCTCGGAAATGAAGTTTTTAGATTTATTTTTTTTATCTTATTTATGCTTACATTTCAGTTATATATTACCCTTAATATTGAAAAAGGGTTTTAGATTCAACTTAGTACCTAGTACATCATACACCAAGATTAATTTTGCTAAACATGACTGGTTAGAACTGAGTATTTCTTTAGAACTGAAATCATTAGAATTCTTTTTTGGCCGTCTCAGAAATCATCCACCAAAAATTTCCCTTGGATCTTTCCAACACTCTTTGTTATGCGAAGTATTGGAAAAATTCACGAGAAACCAGACGATTAATAGCTGAAAAGGCTACCTGTGTTACAATGCTTTTTTCTTCCAGTTATGTCCGATAAAAGTAGAATTTTTTTACAAGTATGCGAAATAGCCGATGTTTATTTCCACGGAATTTATGACGAGTACACATTTTCTCTTCTGAAATTCTACACACACACACACACACACACACACACACACACACATATAGGAGAGGTGGAGATATAAGTATATATACATATCCCATAACGATCTCATTTCAGCCAGGAAAATTCTAATTTATTAGTTTGTCAACGACTCGATCTTGTAGTTAATCGGGTCGTATAAAACACTATAGCAAGATATTGTGAAGGATAAAGAATTGCAAATAACCATCGAATAATATGATTGTACTGTTCCAAGAAAGACCATGTTATTAAAATCTTTGTCATACAAAACAAAGAAGCAGCGCTAAGAAAGGGAATTACTTTTCATAAATTAGGAAAAAAAGTTCTGTTATCAAATTATCAGAAAAAAATATTTTTTAAGCAATTTTTAAGAAAAATGTATTACATATTAATATGTGTTAATGATACGTAAAATAGCGTTTTAAACTAACAGAAAGATGTTTTAAATGTATTGACTAAATTATGCTTTTTTCGTAATTTTAATAAATTTCAAAACTCTTCTTTTCATTTGATAAGACATTTACGCCCTAATGGAAGAATATCCAATGGGATATCTTGTACTTCTATACAAAATCTCTTAGTTCGTTAAGAGCTGTAAGGGGATTGCCTTAATTTCGAAAATTGTTCTTACAATGTTTAGGCGTTCAAAGGGAATTTATATCATTCTCTTCGACGGTCTCGGATTCCTCAAAGATGTATAAGGAGTTTCCTCTAATTTCCGAATCTTGTAAAAGTGAAGCATTGTTATATAAATATGATATGTTATACAGGTTTAAATGTATTTTGATTTATTTTTGTTAAATGAAATAGTTACGAAATCGCGTCTACTGCAACGAATAAAGAGTATGTTTAAGAAATATCTTATTACTTACTGATATCAGGTTTTAGAACTTTGGAATTAAAAATCAAAATCGAATAGCAAGAGAGAGAAATAAAATAGGATGATACGTCCCCCTCCCCCCGTAATATTATCCGGAGAAGGACATTCATATCTGACTAGTCTTAGTATAAGGATGTCTATCAAATAAGCTCAATTTTCCATTCCAAGCAATTATATTTTTACAATAGAAAAGCTGTTTGTTAATTTGTATGAATAATGAGTTAGTTATTTTGCTGTTAATTTAATCAATTTAGTAGCGAAATATTGATTTAATAGGAAAGTTAGAATGAAGGTTTATTTCAAAACATGCCAGAAATATGGTTACTTAATAAAATGGCTTTCTCACCGATAATCAATTTTCATTAAGTTTTGTATCGTATATTTGTGACATGATTAATTGTATAATCACTTTGAAATAATAAGGGTGAACTAATTAATATCCTTTTGACTTTTACCAACTTTCAAATTTCGATCAAGAATCTAAAAACTATATCTGACATCGGGATCAGTCTAATGGAAACATTTCGATTATAACATTTACATATGCGCAATAAATTGCATATACAAAGCACACTACTCAATTTTTACAATCTACAAAAGCATGAAGATAAGAAAATTAAATCGATATTTTACATATCTCTTGAAGATATGTAACCATTCATGAAACACAGCACATCATCGTAAAATTGGATTATTAACAGCTTATAACAAAATGCTTTGGCATTACATCAAAAATGCTTCATGTATAATATAAAATATCATACATATTTGATTTAAATTCAATAAGATTTAAATAAAAATCACAATATTTCTAAATATATGTGAAAAACAAAATAGTTTTGATTGTTACAGGAAAGTTACATTTTTTTCCTGTCTTAAAAAGAAATTTAATGAATCATAAACATTTTTCAAATCAACAAAAACACCAAACATTTCATAAGAAAGATTACAAAGACTCACTGAAAGCGAAGAATATCAAATAATTATAATTCAATCAGTTGAGTAAATAGTTTTACAATTTATGAACAGAAAATAAAATATGATGGGTTTGAATTTAACTTCAGACTGTGGCTATTTTTTCAAGGGATACATGTGATAGAGACATAAAATATGTCTTTTAAGTGGAAGCAGAATTCCATTTAATAATACATTTTTGGACTATTAGTAACAAGAGGATGAAAATAGTTTAAACAAGACTGAATGTCTTGTTAATTCTTTTAGAGATATGTGTATTACACGCCAAGCAATGGGGGTTTTAAGTTACAGCAGATTTTAGATCATGGAAATGTCTATTAAACACTACCATATAAATATATGTGAATTATTGGCATTCAAAAGTTAGGATTCAATATCACACAGGATCTTTTAAAACCCTTTGCAAACTTTGCAAAAGGTATATAATTAGAAACTCTGGAGAGCCTTGGTAACATTTCAATGATATCCAAATATAGCTGAAAAGTATAGAAAATATTTACAACAATTTTTCACAAATATCTCTTGAGCGGTTTCAAAATTAAAGAATACAATTTTTGCGCCATTTAGAGCACGTAATTACCTAAGGAACTCGTTTATTTTATCAACCGTCAAAACATAAATACAATATTCTTTATATGAGTTCAAGATTTCAGTACTAATAATACATACATTCATTCTATTTTTTACATAAATCAGACTGATTTTATGATTCTATATAACATGGATTATAAAATAATACTCTACAAAGTAACATTTTGTACGTAAAATGAAAGATATATGAAGTATTAACAAATATTAAATAAATCAATGCATTCACACATTTTACATGTGTACAGTTGTTGATTCAAGTAGTTCAATTTGAAATAAAAGTAAAAAAAGTAACACTGCGAAAGTTACAAGAATTCCACATTACCAAATGTGTTCAATATGTTTATCATATAGTCGGTTGACATATTTATCCTTAATAATGACAGTGTAGCAGAAACCATTCAATATGGAAAACCTATATGAAATCAAGTAAACCTTTGAATAAACATTCTTATTAAAACATGTGTTTTTCACTAAATACTTATGCTTTCTAAGATTAAATTAAAGTTTGTTATTATTTGACAAACATTTCACCACTGAAAGTGAAAGCGCTCTGTTAATAATAATACAATCAAATTTATTATCTTACCGATTCATTGAAATGGTGTTATTCATTTCTTGCTATTCAATTAAAAATAATTATGTGCTGCTTGATTTTAATCATTTCATATAGTTTATTGTCAAATATAAATTTATGCCGCTGCTATATTTAGGTATCTTATTTTACGATACGTGTAAATTTCTTTCATTAAGGAGACTTGTTTCCGATATGACTGTTTATACTTATGCGTTGGGGTTAAACTGCAGAGTTCGGTGTCCAATGCGACGATGAATCAGGCATTCCTTCAGGAGCAGTTATAACGATACATTTGTTGCCACCACCTTTAAGAGGAATTATTTGTTCTCTCGTCTTTTTTTCATGGATGCCCATCGATAATTTCAAATGTCTCCAGGGACCTCGAATCATCTTCCTGCATCGACCAGCACAAGAGGCTTGACCTTGACTAGAATCTTCTGTAAAACTGTCTTCATCACCGTCATCGTAAACCACCTTTGAGGCAGAGTGTCTGGGCACCTGCAAGAAGACCGTTCTAGATGTTCCAGCTGGGCTGTCCCTTCTCATCTGGTTCACGTCAACGCTGCTACCTCGTGGAGTATTCAGCTTTCCCATCCGAGCATTACTTAGTCTTCTGCTGGAGCTGCTCCCAGGACTGTCCGTATCCACATTGCTACAGACGGTGCTCTGGTAATACATGGAATTCATCATCGTCCTCTTGTCTCGAAGGCAAGGACAGAATATCTGAATGAAAGTCCTTCTGTACTTCTGACTTAAGAGGCAATAGAGAACGAAATTGCCAGCCGAATTTAAAGACATCAGAAAGTTGAATATATTACCCAAGCCTCTCAGGAGATTTAGCTGTTTGGCATCGAAATTCTCGTGAAGGGTACTATATAGAAGGTGGCAGGCTGTAGGCAATTGGCAGATAAAGAACAGGATGACCACAGCAATCAGCATGATGGTAATCTTATTCTCCTGACTGTTGTCGTTAGTCTCTCTGGTCATGGAAGATCTCTGGACTTTAGACAAGTGCACCGATCGGATAAGAAAGCTATTGAAAATGGCCAACAAGATAAAAGGAACAAATATGAAGAAAACGACCGTCAGCCAGTAATATATTGTCCTGTAGAGGTAATTCTTGCCCATTTCCGAATGGTCCAATGCTAGAGTGGTGTGATTAGTCTCCAAGTTTACTCTCTCTATGACTTTCCATTCAAAAGGTGTAGGAATGGTGAAGGCAAAGCAAAAAAGGAAAACTGCCACGATTGCCTTCTTCGCTCTGGACTCTGTGCAGAACACTTTACCTTTCATGGGGTGACATACAGCTATATATCTCTCTACAGTGAAAGTCACAGTCAACCACACAGATGTATTGCTACAGGTATCGGTAAGCATCAGGATGAAAGGCTTCAGTTTCCAGTACACGTAATGGTCACTGTCTGGCACTCTAGGATAATGACTCAGAGACAGAATGAACGTGAAGATTAAGTACATCATATCAAAGATCGCCAAGGCAGCGAGATAATTGTTGGTCGAACTCCTCATTCTCCTTCGCGTCATGATCACGATGGTGATTCCATTTCCGATTATGCCGATCGTCATGATTGATGGGACCAGTATCCTCTGCACCCAGAAGCGGGTGTACAGCAAGAAGTTTCTGTGGTACTGAGAATCGTCCGCTTCCTCGACAGTGAAGTTGGACTCGCTTACATTCATGATGGAGCGATTTTTCTTGGCAAATTATTCTTTAAGAGAATTTGGACACAATCATAGGTCTGTGAACAGTCATTTGCTTCGATTAATCTTGAAACCTGGAAGGACATAAAAAATGTTCGTAAATTACACAATAGTAAAATGATTTTTTTTCCAAAATAAAAATTGGTACTAGACAAAATTCTTTGATAAATAATACCGAGAAGAGTTTCCTGAAAACTGGAAAAGAAAGCCCACCAAGAATATAAATGAAATGACATTTCAAAACACATAATTATAAAATTTTGAATCACATTTTGAGATATATATATTAATTTCCATGAAAGTGGAAAATGCTACATATTGCCATTTTAATTTTAATTAAATATCCATTAACTGGGAGCTATTTAGATTGATATGTCATATGTTTTGTATATCATTATAATTTACCGAATTGATTCCTTATACGGAAGAAAAAAATTACTTTATTTCGTAAAGCAGTTTTTCCTACTACAGAAAGAAGCAGATGTTTTTCTATAGGCAAAATTAATTTTCTTTTGAAGTTATTGAGAATATCAATACTTTCGATTAAGAAAATAAAAACTTATAGCCTTACATGCTGATTCATTCAACACGTGTTTAAAGAGTCTGTGATCTGTCAAAAGTTATTCCTTATATATGTTATAGTAATGAGTGATAAAGCAAGCAACAATAATCTTAAAAATATTTTGACAAAGTTCTGGCTTCTAAATTCTAAAAAAAGATTACTCTTATTTCTGAGAATAGAGCAAAATAAGATGTTTTCAGTTAGAAAGATTAAAATGTAGAAGATAGAAACAATAAAATATTTCCCGAAAGGATATTCCGTAATAGAAGAGACGGAAACTATTAACATGCCAATCTCTACTTTCTCGGAAATTGAGAATGAAACGACATTACAGCCTTTGAAACATCGCCCCACTTCGAATTAAAAAAAAACTCGTTCTACTCTAAAAGAGGAAAATAATCTGATTGTAGAGTGGTGAGAAAGAAGGAGAAAAAGAAAACAGCTTAATGTGGTAAAATGTTTCTGAAAAACTTTAAATAACCATGCTGGTTCGACTTTTAAAAGTTGATTCTGGTTAAAATGCCTTATGCGAGTTAATAAAACAATTTTCATCAAAATCAAAAGTTTGTTGGTGAAATCATTTTGCGGAAAATATTTAACAAAAAAATGTCTTTCAACTACAGAAACATTTTCAAATTGCATTTTCCGATTGGATTTATTTTAAATTTCATTCAGTGCATAAATGTTAATTTCTTTTTAGATTCATTCCATTTATCTCTTTAAAAATTATTTTAGTGGTTTTTTTTCAATGTAATATTCTTTTATGTCGTTTCGACACATTCTTTTCAACGATAAATCTTCTCGTAGGCACAATTCTCAAAAATTTCATATTTATTTAAACGAAACAAATTTAATTTTTTTCTTGACATTTTATAGTGATCGAATATCAGTTGTAAGAGATTCTACTACTACGGTAATTCGATACTTATGATCTTTAATTTTGTTTCTGTTATAAAAAGAATTTCTGAAACATATAGATTATAGTTAAAAATTATTTCGAAAGCTCCTTCTGCTTACGGAATGCAGGATTAACTCCTGAAAGAGAGAGCTTTAATCAAAAGTTTAACTACTAATAAAAACAATTGAAATTTGAAGCAAATCATGAATGCGAACATGTGATTATCAATTATTAAAAATTTCTTTTAACAAACCCAGAAGTTTTATTTTCATGTTTCGAATATTCTTTAGAGATTTCGAATGGACTACTACAAATCGTATAGCTCTAAAATCTGTTTTGTATGAGTGTATGTGTGAGGATTGAATTACATTCTATTGAAATATACAACTATTTTCATTACAGAAGAAAGTTATATTCGAGGAAATATTTTATGAATTGTTATAGAATATATAAATTGTGACTTTAAATAATATCTACCATCGGGAACTTTCTTCAGTTCAAAATATTTTTAAATAATTTTCGACTCCAGTTATAACTAATAAAAAAATATTCATATTTAAAGGTAAAAATTTCCTTTAATTAAGATTATTTGTCCTTTAGCGAGTATAGTGAGAAATATTTATAACTTTAGATATGAACTATTTGCAATGTTAGATTTATTTTCAGAAAAAAAAAGTGTAGACAACTGAGTTTTTATACTCTAAATGAAAAAGAAATGTTGCTAATTTTTAATTTTTTTAAAAATTTGATAGAAAGGAATTTTGAAATATCATTTCAAAAGTTCTTCCTATCTAGGAAATGCAGGACAAAATTCTGAAAACCTTAGATTACATTTCAACTAGTAAAACCGTTTCCAATTTTAAGTAAATCATGAATCCGAATTACTTTTTTATTTTTAAACATTCTGCAGATATATATTTGTCTACTTTTAAAACATAAACCAATCTTGATTAGTAGAATGAAGTAGAAACTTTTATATGTACAATTTCGATACTTTTTTTTAGCTCTAAAGTATGCCTATTGGTTCTTCAATTACCATCATTAAAATTTAGTCGAGTCTTACTAATAGCAACCATTCTAAAATATGTATAAATATGTATGTTTTGAGTCGATGCTGTACTAGTAGCTACAAGATTATTATTGACGAAGAACTTCTTAGGTTTGAGCATAAATTACATCTGACTTTGTATTTCACTGTCTTAATTTCTACGCTACACAAAGTGAGGTCTTGGAGATTCTATTTTTCATATAACTTCTAATGATCTCTGTTATCTTATATGAAACCTCTTCGATGAAATCAAGCTTTGACCCCACGTCTGGAATTAAATAAAAAATGATCTGTTATATTCTTGCCATTAAAAATAACACATGATTTTTAAATAGAGGTTGATTTACAATGCACATTTTTTTTTCAAAATTTTTAATTTTTTTTTAATTTCTTAATTTTTTTCGAATTTATTTGCTTTTTATGATAATAATAAAATATGTGTGTTGCTGTAATGCAACTATATTTACTTCCTATTTTTCTTTTTCTTCATCAGCTAAATAATACTTAATAAATTACTGAAATGTTTTTAAATATGCCCATAAGTAACAATGAGCTATCTTGAAACTTTTAGTGACAAATTTATTGAAATGCTTACAATTTATTTTTTCATTGGAAAAGTTCATTATATTTATGATATGAGAACAGATAGGAGTAAACTTGGGTAAAAACATAACTCTCTCTATCTCTTTATACAATTTGAAACAAGTCCAGAAATTGTAAATTAGGAGATAGCAGTGATTTTGGTCGATGGGAATAACTTCAGAGATAAAATACTTAACTTTTAAAAAAATATTTTTAAAATTATGATTTCAGGTAGTCGTGGTACATTTTCCAACGACTACTTGTAATCTGATCTCATTTCTTGGTAGTACAAGGTCTCATTTAATAGACTTAGGTCTTATTTCTCAGTATTTATTACATTTTAGACATCAGTTCTACTGATGTAAGGTTGAAAAATTCCTTAATATTATAAAAATTATCTGTAATTAATAATACATGAAGTAAAATATTTTCATTTGTATCTTTTACAAAACTTTTCAGCTGGAAGCTTTTTTTTGCATTGATTAGTGAATTTTGCTTTGATTAAATTTCATAAGTGAGAAAGCTATATTATATTTTCCTGACCATTCATCAAAGCCCCTTTGAATAAAAAACAATTTCTACACTTATAAAACTTCTTAGGAACTTATTTGTGTGCGTTAAATCTAAAATAAAAAATAAAAGCTCTTCAATCGCGGCCGACGAGAAATAAATGATACCCGAAAAAGGTTCCATTTTCGAAAAACTGGACGAGAATCAACAAATCTTAGTTTCTAGGAATAACGTTCCCGAGAGGTTTCTTTCCAGGGTCATTCCCGGTGACCACCTTCGTCTTCTGTAAACACCTCTCGAATTTCCGTTGAAAAAGGAAACTCACCTTTCAAGCGCACCTCCACTGACAAATAGCTCCGTTTTACGGTTTGGCCGGATACTGAAGTGAAATGCTCTTCACTCTAGTATTAGTATCCAGCAGCTAAATATCACTTTTTTACTTTACCTAGATAACTAAAGGCATTTGTCAAAGTTCATTATATTTATGGCATTGAAATTTTGGCATTTGATGTAAGACATTATACGAGAGAACTTCTACATTGAAGAGCATTTTGAATGGTTGGTTAGCCAAAAATTGATTACCCACACGTACTTTTTTCAATAAGTGTGTCTTGTTTTAATAAACGAGATGGATTCGATTAGAAATGCATTAGAGCAACCTGATAAATGTTTGTAGTGATCCAAAATTATACTTCGTAAGAGGAGAGAGCGGAGTTTCTTGAAAGGTATATTAATATCTTTAACATTAAATAGATAAAAATAAACCCATATTTCTCTAACATTCCGTGAATCTTGCGCATTTTTTTCGTCAACATGAGTAATAAGGATTTTCAATACATTCTAATAAAAAGTAATTAGATTAGATCTTTGACATTGTTAACGAAATAAATACTAAAATTAATGGGTTGTTGAAAATCGATTTTCAATAAATTCTCTTCTCGTTCTGAAGAAATTGGCTGTTTTTATTACTTTAGCACTTTAATGTGCATGGCTTTAGATGTAACCAAATTAAGGAAGAACATTACTATAAAGCTCGCATACTTCGAAAGCGTGCAGGTAAGACTCTCGTCTAGAGGACGGAAGTTCCCAGGCTCATAACTTAGTTCTGACAAAATTAAAATTTTGTTTAATTGTTTTCCATTATAATTTTTAAAACCTCCCAGAATATAATTTTCGTTTCCAGAGCGGTGTTCTAGAATCCTCATGTAATATAAACGCCCATGTGTTCTCAGTCTGAATGTTCTCAGCCAAATTTCCCTGCTCTTAGTCTGTTAATAAATTACGTTATTCAGATATCTGTTGTATGCTCAATTCAACCTGCTCCAATATCTACGAGGCAATATTTTTTGTTTTGCATGAGTGGTTCTCAAGCTTTCTCAGTTAAGGCTTACCCACGGTGCCTTTTCCTTTGTGAAAGCAATACTGAATATAAATGAGGGACAAAAATAGGAAAATCAATGGCTCCTCAATGAAGACACTGTAGAGAACAATGATCTGAATTATTCGAAATATTGCATACAAAGCACAGAATGGTTGAGATTGTGGGTTCGTTTGTGTCACCAATCATGTGTGCTCAATCAACACAAGAAAAAAGTATCGTAAACTACGATAAATATTCCTTAAAGCTCTTTTTAAATTAAAAGAAAGAAAAACACTCTCACATATTTTTTTAATTGACAGCGTTTGATATTGTAAAAAAAGTTAATAAGGCCTTATTATCTGTCAATAAATCCTTTTCCTGCTTTATTTCATAATGTATATGCACAGTTTATTTTCTGGCCACTATAATTTCATCAACTTTTAAATATTTCATTGTGCCTCTGTTGAGTGAATTCATGTCACCCAGTTGATAATTTTTTTTCGAAATTACGGTGCTATCTGGAAAGTTGCTTAAGTTTTGCACCCTATTATATATATACACATACACAAGAATATTGAAATTATCATAAAGGTACAGTTATATTGGATTTCTTAATCGAATTCCAAATTTTCGACAAACAGAAAATATTTAATAGCTTTCTATACAGAATTGGAGAACGCGATCCGTGATAATAACTAGAAATAGAAACCTTCCGCATCCTTGTAGTGACAGAGAGTATTTTTGGTTAAATGCGTGTTTACAGATTTATTTTCATAAGCAGAATCACTTGTATAATTTAGAACGTAATCTCGGTGTTAAGTTATTGGAAATTCCACTCTCAACGATTCTATATTATTGATGGAAATTCCTATTCACTCATAGAAATATGATATTTAACATTTAAATAGATTATAACTTGCAATCTAGAAACTTTCTTAGAATAGAATTCTATTCAGGTTTGCGTGAAAGGAAACTGATAAATTAATAAGAAGATGAAAGTAGAGATAACTGAAAATTTCCGAGGCAATCATTTTCTGAGATTCTTATGCCAGGGTCTAATATCTTCAGTAGCAAATAATTCTTTTTCTTCCGATGTAAGACTTCGCGTCGAATTAGAGTTCCAGGTTATCAGTTTTCATAACTCCTCTATTATCTAGTATTATAAGCTTATTATCTCAGATTTAGGAAATCTTGAAAATGAAAAGTTATTAACATAATCCCCACTTACCTAAATAATGCGAATGGATACACATTTAGGTGATTTACAAGGAGCATTTAACTATTAATTGAAATTAAATTCCTTTATCGCATAGATACTCTTTTGATTTCGCTCAGATTAATGACCTATAAATCTAATTTTGAAACTAGCAGCAATCAATGAACGATATTCACCTTTTAAAACGAGATAAAATCACATGATCAATTATTCATACATTGCTCGAATTCTGCAGGAAACTCAAAATTTTGTTTATGTGTACTTTTTATTGTCCTGTAAAAGTATTTTTTATGCACATAACATAAGTAAGACCGAGAAAGATTTTATAATTACCGCTCAAGTGAAACATCTTTCTGATTATTAATATTATAAAATACAGCGTATGTAATGTTTCTAGAATAAGAATTTCGGTCTTTTCATCAAAGTGACATTTTAGATATTGAAGGAGTATCAAATGTGAGAGCATAACAAATTGATACGATTACAAAAATTATTTTAAACAGTTTGCGCGTAGAGCAGAAAACACAAAAGACACGACCTTCTAAGATGTAGCTTTTTTTCAATACAGACAAATAAGAAACAACATAGTTCCAAGAGACTCGTGCTATACCTAGGAGAAAAATAAATTTTGTTTAACCATTTATTAGAGTAATAACAATGATTTTCAGACGAGATGTCATGCAAAAAGATAGATTAGCCTAATTGAAACTATAGATATTAATCATAAAAAACTTTTTCTTTAAATATTAATTTTAAATTTAAAAAACGAAGATTCTGTTGACAATGCATTGTTTCCGGAAGAGTTTAAATGAAGTTAAATTAAATTGTTGTTCTTATAAAATTGAAGGATAAAATAACTAATGACAATTTATGTCCTTTTTAAATTACAAGTCAAATATATGATAATTATTATTCTTTTTAAATTACAAGTCAAATATATGATAATTATTATTCTTTTTAAATTATAAGTCAAATATATGATAATTATTATTCTTTTTAAATTACAAGTCAAATATATGATAATTATTATTCTTTTTAAATTACAAGTCAAATATATGATAATTATTATTCTTTTTAAATTACAAGTAAAATAACAGCAGCGCTGCATATTTTGCAAATGCAATAAATTACAAACGGATATTCTTGAAAAAAATCAAACCTATATATGAGCACTTCGAAGAATTTTTAATTGCTTTCACTGTATTTTCTCCAAAAAATCTATTTTCTGACGTGTTTTTCTCTACAGAAACTAATACTAAATATGTTGAAAACATAAATAGCCTTTCCTCAAAGCATGTTAAGACTCAAAATGCGAAAAATGAATCAAAATAATAATAACGTACAAAACGTAAATAATTTTCTCGACAAATTAAGAATTAGCATGTTCGAATATGAGCATTCAAACATACGTTTTAAAAATATGTCCTCATCGAAAAATATCACATTAGGAAGGACTGTTTTGAAAATGTATTTGCGAAGTTTCATAAATAATTTGATGGCTTATGTGAGACTCTGAGAGAGATAAGTTTCCTTTTGTGGGCATCTGTAATTTTTTTTTTTTTTTCAATTCTTCACATTTTGTATTTGTACGCACTCGCAGTAAATTTAAATATTTTCCGGGTTTCTTCCCCGTCGCGAACAGGTTTACATTTTTGGAGATATTTTTCAAACGCAGCAAAAGGAATATTTCTCGTTCGCTTTTGTGATATACAAAATATTTCTCTCTAAATTTTTTTCGCGCTTTTTTTATGAGTTTCGTACAAATTTTGCAATATTTTTTGAAGGAGAAGCGGGAACCTGAACTAATGCTTTGCTTATTTTGTAAGCATTATAGGCGTTATAAATTGAAATAATTTAATGCTGACTTAATAATGTTTAAAATAATGTTAAATCATTCGTGTTTTCGACATTACGTACAATATAATCATTCCAATCAATAAGTCCATTTAATATTCTAATTCCAACCTTATAAAATATGATAGATAAAAAAAGTTTATTATATGAACATCATATTTGGAAGGTGTAGGCTAGAATGAACCCCACTAATTCAAGGCATTATGTTTCAGAATAATTGTACTTAAAAGTGTGCTTTCATCAAAAATTCTATTGACAAATTAAGAGATATGTTGTAGAGAGAATAATTTTGGGAATACTCTATTAATGAAGTGTAGTCAACTATTTAGTTAAATCAATAAATACGCGAACTGTGATTATAACTACTACATAAAACGAAATATAAGGTTAAACAATTTTATCCTCTTCGAAGTACCATTTGAAGCAATGCTCTCATCCCATGGTTGTTTCCAATTTTTGAAACATCCTCGTAAATCCTCAGGGATTAGGAACTTGGAATCAGGAACGTTTTCTCCTTATTTCTCGTTTTATTGTCTTAACATCTACACAATGGTGTTTCCGGCGTTAGCCTAGAGATTATGGTTGCGAACTCGTGATCAACATTGTGTCGGTCAAGTCGTGGGTTCAAGTAATGATCGTACTTAGGACTCGCTGAGTAGTAATGCAGGTTAAATTTGTTAAGACTTTAAGTTTTCTTGTAGGTGTGATATGGAATTTTTCAGAAGGAGAAGAATGGTTCATAAAAAAGGCATAAGAAAGACGAATTCATTTTTTGTTTGAAATAATTGTGCTTCACTTAAAAGATGTCGATATATCTCAGAAGTTTCAAATTTTCGTCACCAATAGCTTTCGTGTTATTTTTTAATGCGATGGTAATAATCATTCACATTATTTTATATCCTTCCATCAGTGCCCTCACATGATTATTCTACATTTAGGTAACAGGAAAAAATAATACGGAAACAGATCTGGGAAGTAAAGAAGATGATCAAGTTCTATGATTGAATTTCAGACCAGGAAATCGTGAACAATTGAAAGCGATGGATTGCCATGATGCATTAGTCATTTTCACTGCAACACAAATATGATGACATTAGACGCACTATTTTTGCTTTGCTTAGTACATAAGTCTGTATAGTCTTGTATAGTATAGCAAAGGTCTTTGCCCGGTACCGAATACATGAATCGTTTTATCTTTAACGTCCTTTATTTGTTTTGATTCATGTGAAAACGCTACTTTTTTCTACTCTTTTCTTCAGACACCCACAGTTTGGGAACCATTTGATTTTTAAAGAAGTCCGAAATTATTTTAATCAGATATTAATTCTTTTGACGAGAGGAGTATATTTTTGAAGTAGCTCACACACACTGTAGTGTCTGGAGGATAAGCATTTGAATCAGGTTTTTCGAATAGAGTCTGAAAGAAGTTATCTGCTCCACAATCGGGGTGTTCTTTATTCTGTCCTTTTCACTAAATAAAAATCTTAAGCATTCAGAAGAAAGCTGAACATACACTTTCTTACGGAAAACTATGCCTACATTTACACTCTAAGCCAACATCTACATCTAAATATCTTCAAGCATTAACTACAATTTATAAAGCATTTTCTCTAAAAAATTCAACAAATATAATTTGTATATTACAAAAGTTCACTAGATCTCTTTCGTTTTCTATACAATGCGCATCAATAGTATACACTTGCGAAACAATATTAATAACGATTCATACCATGGAAAGCAGCATGAAATTGAATTAAATTTTGTAATACGACTATTTTTGTAACTTTGTAATTTATAATACGACTTCGTTTAAATTTATTCTTGAATGGTATGTTTGTTTATTTAATTATAAAAATAAATATTTCAAAGTACCATTTTTTCTTTTCAGTGATCTTGTACTGTTAACGATGCTACGAAGATAATAAAAAAAAGCTGAACTTGTAAAAGTTACAATTACTTCTACTTTGTGATTCGTCCAAATTATTTGTTCTTGAGAGAGACAGTTTAAAACTGAAAGTACTTCGGGGACGTTATAAAGCACGAACACCTCCTTCTAATTCTGGAGGAAGGACCAGAGCTCCCGAATGGCTGAAAAGAGTATGTCCATCAAATAAGGATACTGTAATGGACCGTTTAGGACAAAGCTCCATCGAATTGCCAGAACGTTGACTCTAATTGCGGATCTCGTTTCGCAGCGATCAGCAAATAGACTTTTTATCCATTGTCTCCAGCTCACCTGGTGAAAATTTAATTCCCCTCAAATGTTCTCTCTCTCTCTCTCGAAAGGAACTACGAAACTAGATTTTCTCCTCATCGACAAGCGATACGTTTCTTGACTCGTTTCCATTCATTCTTCTCGAAGAAATTGAGAAGGAAAACTGAGTGAGTTATTTAGGAAAACATTCGTAGGAACAGGGTTCTAAAATGTACATTGGGTAAAATGGCGGGAAATAAAGGTAGAATCACGCTAAGCACTAAACGATTCACTGAAAACAAAAGCAAATGCATCATTTGCTGGAAAGAATACTCTTTCCAGCAAATGACGTGTTAATGAAATAAAGACTGAAGATGGGGAGCAAAAAAAAAAGCTACATTAATTTATATTTTTTCTACGTTTGATATCTCCGGATAATTCATTGAGTAATGTTATAATTATTTTTGTTCCAAGATTTCGCTTGCTAAATAAAAAGGAAATTAAATTGTTAATGTAAATAAATAAGCACACATTTTTAAGAAATCAAATTGTTTTGAAAAAACTCTACAAGAACGAAAACTATATTGTGTCAGGTTTCCTCTTGAAAATAAATGTTTTTTAAAAACATTGGGAAAATTATTTACAATTTTCAAATGAAAGAATCACTTATTTATCTATCTACATTCTCGTTTCAGAATTTTTAAGTACCGCAAATGCAAACTAATACATTTCTGAATTTTAAGTTATTTCGGTTTCAGATAAATAATGTATGCGCTGAGGAACTTGAAGATCAGTTGTTTTCATAAAATATTTGTTTGTTAAAATTTTCTTATTTCCTGATAGACCTGTATACTGCACAAATTGTCTGCAAATCTGAATTGGTATGCTTATATCACTTGGAATTTAAATTTAGAATGGAAGATATCTATCATTTTATATGCACAAAATATCAACATAAACAGTACTAATTTATATGTATGTTGGATCTGGTAGTATTGCATTGTTAATTTTATATCATTACTGATTTTATTTTAATATTGGTACGAAGCTTATCTGAAAATTAAGTTCAGTTTCTTTTTTCCACCGAATCCATTTCTGTTGATTTCTGGTGTGTTTTCAATTTGCATTGATAACTTGAAATGTTTAAGATAGCCGACTGAGAGATTTAGTCCGTCATTCGAACCTATGAACCAGAAGTCTGTTGAAATTAGTCCCAAGATTGTTGGGATTTATGACGAAAGTACGTGAGTGATAGTAGGGTGAGAAACAGGGGTTAGAAAATTCATTGAAGGGCGAAGACAATTGTGCAAGACGAAGCATGGAGCGAATGACCTTTGAATATCAATAGCTATTCAGTGCAAATTGATGAAAAAGTTTGAGAGAATAGATATCTCAGAATGTTTAAGCTTTCTGATGAATTTCCTCAATTTTCTGAAATTGTTTTCTACTCAGTTGTTAACTTAAGTCACCACAAGGGAGGACTTTCTTTGAGAAAAGTATAGGAAAGTTAATCCTCCTAAATTTCAATTGTCTCAACATTGGTTAAATCATGCAAAAAAATTGCTCAAAAAATGAGTTTTCACGTAAAAAATAAAATTGACATAAATAAGAGATTTTTGATCTCCCATTTTTACAAAAGCGATTTTACATTCCGGAAAAAAAAACAATTCGCATATACTTACCTAAGTTTTTATTTGGGTATTCTTTTTAGAAATTTTTATCAAACGTCTGATGAATTAGCTTTTAATAAAGAAAACTTTAGTTTATCGTTTCATTATTTACTGAAGCCTATAAATAATAACTACCAAGTGGATGATAGAAATAGAAAAGCTATACTTTCAAAATTGTAATTTACCTGCATAAAATATCTGTGTTATGCAATCCGCGACAAAATTCTGTAGGTGCGAGAAAAAGAAAAAAACTCCTATGAATATGCCTGTAACGTACGTAAGTATTTCACACTGAAGTGCTTCTTAAAAATTAAATAGATGTCCGTATAAAGCAAGACTTTTTTTTTTTTTTTTTTTTTTTTGCAATTGTTGTTTTCATCTACAACACATTTCTCGTTCGTAGAGGAAAAGTGCGTTTATTTTCTTTCAAGAAAAAGACTTATTTCGGATATTTTCTTAAAAAAACTTTCTTAGAAACTCTTACATTTTAATAAGATTTTTGAAACATACCGTGTCAGATCGCTGACGTATAGTTGGCGGACATCACTTAAGTCGAAATATGTTTTCAAATGAAACTCGCTAAAAGAAGTGATAGCTTTTGTATCTTTAAAATAATGCACATTCATTCTTGGATTTACACGGTAAATACATTCTTCAAAAATTCGCCCATACCGAAATATTGTTCCGCTTTGGGCGATTTTTTGAAGATAAGAATCACACGGAAAAAAGGGGATTGGCTCATTAATTTTAGAGACACTTCGAAGCTCCTACGCTTTCCAATTTATTTCCGGAAATGAAAACATGAACATAAATTAATAATGTTAGATTAAAAAAAATCATAATTAATCACAAATTAACAATGTTCTTTGCAAATGAAAACAAAAAAAGAGAAATAAATTAACATTATTCCTTATAAAAAATAAATAAACTTAAACTCGGAAGAATTGTAAATGAAGTTTATTTGTGTTCAACTAACCCATATAAACTTCATTTACAATTATTCTGAGCTGTGAAAAATTAAAATTATCCTTCTCCAAGGCCTTGCAGGTGAAATATAACTGTTGGAGAACACTAACAGAAAATTCATCAACGCCTATCATAAGTATCTTTTCACTAATCGTAGTCTTGGCTTCATATATATTTTTTGCTTCGGTAATTACAATATATTTATTTTAGGTAGGTCTGAAATAGGGTTAGAGATTTTGGATTTATGTAAATACTGCACCGATATGATTTTCATTGAATTTATAAATGATATAATCACAAGAAAATAGGTAAATAAATAATTTTAAAAATTTTAATTAATTTTTATCCTCTCTTTCTAAAAAGGCTATCGTCTCTCTCCAAAATGATTTTCATTATTCGGAAAAATTTTCTTTACTTAATGAAGACCGTTATTAGGAAGAGACCATAACCTCTTACAAAAACTTTACACTTCCTATATACTGTAAAGTATAGGGAATATAATGTTAATGATTCCCATTATTCTACGCAACGATCATTAAGGGAACAGAGATTTACACTCGCAACCTATTGGATTTTAAAAATGTTGGTGTGTCATATAAGGCGTCTATACTATTTTGAGAATATATATATATCTCTTTCCGTGATGTTACTGAGACGAAACCAAGTCCTGATCTCTCTCCATATCAACTGGCGTTGGAAATTGCTTATGGCACTGAAACAACTCTCCTCCGTAAAGAGGCTATGACTCCATTTATGAGATATACAGTTTTTGTGCTCCTTACAATACTCTAAACGGTGCCGTCGATAGCCAACTTTCAAAGGAATGTGCCGTTCAGGACGGCGGGCGAATTGGCCAAATTTGTGAAGGTGTCTGGTCACTGTAAATCGCAACACTTGTCGTCCTGTTGCTGTATACAGTTGCTGAGCAATGGCGTTTGGTGACTGGTATTAGGCTCTTTTCACCTGCAGGATGATATATATAGTCATCCACTGTGTTGTTTTCCTAGAACAACCACCACCAGCCTTTCTAATAGCTGTACTTATGGTTTGGAAGACTTTCCAAGAGCGCGAAATGATAATTTTGTTGATTCCAAACTCTTCATCTATACTGGTCAAACTACGGCCCTCCTCTACCTTCCAATCGTTCTTTGACGTGTGAAGTCATCCAGATGATTTCTTCTAGTCTTATTTTACGATAGAACTCACTTGCACTTGCAGCGAATGTCTATAATTGTGCCTCAGTTCTTCTTCCTTTTATTGTAGTTTTGAGCTGCGCGCCTAAGCACGCGATTTGGGTACACTCACGTGACATATGACGTTTTGTTCCAGACATTTGCATGTGGATCATCTTATATATATATATATATATATATATATATATAAGATGAATCTTTACATAAACTATGATTAAATTTCCTTTTCAGTACTTTCATAATTTCCTTTTCCCTCTTTTTCAATATCAGGATTTTTGTTGTTGTCTAACCAAGGTATGAATCTTATGAGGAACAAAGCAAAGCAAATGCAAATATATTTCTCTTTCTTTTCCAAAAATTTCTACTTTTGTCATCTTCTGAACTACTCAAAACTGTTGCAAATAGTTTAATATAAGATATAAGTAAATAATATGAATATATCTTACAAGTTCAATATATCTATCATGCGTAATACGCAGTGGAGCGATATGCTACTCAGAAAAATTTAAGTAACTCACCCACTTAGCTTAGAATAAGATAACATCATTAGTAGTCCCAAATGTTGCAGAATATTTTCCCCACTCTTGCACAGGTAACATTTTCTGAAAAACAGAATAAATTCCAATATCTTATGTATATTTAATTTATTAATATTGAAAATTTTGTTTGAGGAAAAAAAAATAAAATTCAGGACAAAAGAGGAAAACGATACCTCTTCAACCATAGGCACATCTTTTTAAGAATGTGTTTGTCAGGATTTAAATACGTTGTAATTTTACAGACTAAAAATGCCCCAATATTAGTATATACTGCAGTGATTGTACAAACTACACCTTATCTTAAGTAGAGTTCACACCATTTTAAAGATATTAAGGACATACTAAGTTTTTCCTTTCAATATATTAAGGTAACATTACATATGCACTAAAATATGGTCTTTAAATGTAAATGTAATATAAACAGTTAAGCTAATTAATTATTAACACAAAAACTGAGTAAGAAGATAATTAAAAATGTTCCTGCTGGTATGCATATATAAAGTTTCTAAGGAATGTCGCTCCTAGAACATGAAAACAGCAAATAAAGTTTTGATGATGAATTTTTGGGATATGATGGGCGTCACTCACATAAACTATTTAGGAAAAAACGGCTAAATAACAATACTATAGTGGTTTATTTAATTCCCATTCGTAATAACCCATATCTAACTCAAATATTTTTGATTTCTATCTAGTATTATATTAAAATATATTTCATTTTCAGTAAATGTGAATATAGTTAAAAAGAAGTACGATTGTGAAAAATATTATATTTTTTAAATTAGTAATACGTTTCTATCTGAAAACAAATATTTCAGGTATTTCATTTTATTATAAAATGGAGAGAGGAAACTTTTTACAAAAACTTCTTACAATCTCAACATATTAGGGATGAAAAAAACATTTTGTCGCATTAAATGATAAAAATAAATAACAGTAATTAAATAAAAGCAATGATAGTGATCCTTCTTTGTAGACGGTTGTATAGTAAGTATGAGTTAGACGAAAAGAAATAAAATGTTTGTTTTCAAAAAAAAGTTTCAATAAAAATATGTGATGATCAATTATCGCACCGGAAAGGCGCTCTTGTACAACCTCAGTTTCAATACAATTACTTTTATTAAATAAAGTAAATTCGCAGTATTTTGTTATTTTCTTCATTCAATTTGAAAGATATTTAATTACAAATAATATGATGCAATAAATTTATTTCATCAAATTTGGCTTTTTTTAAAAAAACGAAAGATGGTCAAGGGACAATACAGTGTTTAAAAATGCAATGCGCATGTAAACACATTTGCGCGAATAAAGTAATTTTGGATATATTGTTATTTGACAACGTAGTGTGAAGGGATAATTGAATTAAAAATTAAACTGCACATTCAAGTTCGTTTAAGAAAAATTTGAAACTAAAACTGCGATCATTAAAAATAGATTTATCTCAAATAACCAAGGAAATTTCTGATATATTTGCATTCGTACTTAGATTTGTCAATAAGAATAGTAAGAAAACATTTGCTTTTCAATGTAAATAAAGAAGTATACAGTGTTCAAGTAAAAAAAAATTACATTTGCATCAAAACATTTATAAATTTAAGTTATATACTCTTTTTTGTTGGAAATTATAAATTTATAGAAAATATCTTATTTTTTGCTTAAATTAATGTAATAAAAAAATTTTAAAAATGAAGTTCACACATATAACAATAAAAATTATAGATTTTTCAAATAGTCTATAATTTTTGAAAATGCTACTTTAAATATGAATAAATATATTTATCAAATATGTGAAAATGACACTTTTAATATGTATACCACCATTAGCCTAAACTGTTGAAACATCTATACTCTTTAGTGAACACTTTTTTTGTTAACATTATTTCTTCTATCCATAACAGGCTTCTCTTTTTAACAGGCTAAAACTTAGTTATCTA
>BMAW01026593.1:940988-964034 GCA_019974015.1 Nephila pilipes
ATATAAGGAAAGTATTACAGATGCTCCAAAGAAAAGGCTATGAATTCAGATGCTCTAAATTTATGAAAGAAAAACAAAAAGTAGATTCAAACTCTTGAAACAGTTAGTCTGTCATACAAAATAATCCAAATATTAGATTAAAGAGTTATCTAAGTTGCCATGGCCATTAATAGTTAAGA
This sequence comes from Nephila pilipes, assembly GCA_019974015.1. Classification (NCBI taxonomy): domain Eukaryota; kingdom Metazoa; phylum Arthropoda; class Arachnida; order Araneae; family Nephilidae; genus Nephila; species Nephila pilipes. The sequence continues at coordinate 941,168 of BMAW01026593.1, forward strand.
AAATAGCCATAATTAATATGGATAAATTTTATAGTAATCTCCCAGAAAATTCGATTTACTCTTTAAATCTTTTGAAACTGTTGTCGACAAAAATTAAGTTCCGTTGAACATGGACGGATTTAATTACTTAAAATTACTTGGGTCTCAGAATTAAAAACTATTGAACGATTTTATTTTCGTCTTTGTTCTATTCGATATTTAAATGAACTTCTACATATATTGAATTTGATATAATCCGAATAAAAATGACAGCAATAAGAAATATTATTAAATGTCCATGACATTACTTTTAATTAAAATAAAATTAATGGACAGTAGTTCAGATTTTCTTTAATTTCTCATTTCTCTCGCTTCTGTCATTGAACCTTCACAGATAATGGTGAAATAACGTTGTCAATTAACCTTACCCTGCCTGCAATCACGACACTCGATGCTAATCAATCAAATCCGAGATTATGTATGATAATTGCATCCTTCATTCAGTCAACACGAAGAGTATAATTAAGTGATTTAGTTATGTCATATGATACGACTCACAGCCAATTGCTGTGGGTCACATTAAGGAATAATCTTCCATGGAGCTTATGAAATTAAATACGAAGCCGACTGATTTCCTAGCAGTAGTCTATAGTAATCTTTTATAACTGGATTAATCAGCTTGAGAATTCTTTTGGTGATTTCAATTGATTGTCGAATGAACAACAGAAAACTAGCTTTAACTCTACTTCAAAAGACAAAATCAATGATTATTATTATTATAATGATGAGATTTGTAAGCGAAAATCAAGCCGATAATTTTACAGCTATCGTGATGAATATTTGAAATATTCGCATTTAATTGAAGAGCATTTTAATTTACACAGAGGCATAACATAAAATTACAGTAGACATATACTAATTTTCTTGATTTAGTTTGTTTCAGAAAATTACGTCATCTAAAAATGAGCTCGAGTTCTAACTATTTCATTTCATCTCAATTTATAACCTTCATACCATAAAATGCTCTTATACTTTTTATACAATTAGTGACTAGAGAGTGATCCGAATATTCTTCTGACTCCATGATTAATACAACTGCTACAGAAAATATAATAGATATAACTCACCAACACAAAACTTTTTTTTTAATCTTAACAATTCTGTTAAGTCAATTTTTTGAATCAATGTGAATTGATCACATTTTAATACATATGATATTTTCTTCTACTTCTCAACGACTCTAGTACGCAGTTTTACAAGTATCGTACGATGTCTATAACGCTCATTTTGAAATATTATAAATACTTAACAATAAGCTTGTGAAATCGATATACGTATATAATATAAATGCATTGTCATACAATGGATGTTAATCATAAAAAAATAATTTTTATATTATGCTGGATTAATAGAAACGGGGGTTTTTTTTGTACATTTTGATTTCTGTAATTGCTTCACAAAGTACATTTTTGCAGCCATGTTAGCAAAAGAGTTGTGATCGCAATATTTTAATAGAATCTTTATTCCACTGAAGATCCGTTGTGTAGTGCGGCTGATATACTCGTACGATGAAGTGCTTTGAACATTTTCATATCCATTTTCCTTCCGACATTTAGAAATATTGTATTAGTTATCATGTCTGATGCACGAGAATTCCCTTCGATTCATTCGTGATTTATTCGCCAGAAAGCGCCTCTTAATTACAAAAAATATAGTTGCATAGTTCTCATAAGGATATATACAGTTCGGCAGAAGCCTTCATCTAAAACAAAAAAGACCCTTTCAGAAAATAAATGAGCATCAGTTCTATATTATTACAGCGCGCGACGCCACTGAAACACGTATCTATGCTTCTCTGTTTTTAAAACACTCACTCTGAGGTTCGACCCTCATTAAGTATTTAAAAGGAAACTTCCATCCGCACTTCTGTTTTTTGTTTCCATGGAGACGAACAGCTAAAGGATATCACCCGAAAACTATTGCCCTTTTTTTTCCCTTTTATTAAAAATGCAGATAGATCCGCGTTATACTCGTTATGCGTGAAAATAATGATACTGAAATAAATACTTCGCTACAAATATAAACTTTCGCGTAATGTTAACAGTTAGTTCAGAATTGTTCAAGGGTTACAAAGCGTAAAGTTGCGACGGTTCATTAATGAATGGAAAGAAATGTTCAGTGAAACTGATACAGAATATATAAATTTAAAAAATACATGCAATAGCAAGATAAAAGTACATAAAAAACATGTACGAAAACTAATAATAAATTAACTAATTATAGCATTTATAAAAAAATTGAACCAAAAATTAAATTTATTAAAAAGCTTATCAAGTAATAAGAATTTGTGTAGTTGCATTGAAATCAATCAATCATAACATTTGCTTAAGCATTGAATTTATTTTTAGAGTAAAGAAGGCGAATTGGTTTAAAATTGTGTAGAATTTACTCTATATGTTAATGTTTTATTTCTTAATGCAAGACTTTTTGGATTAGGTAAATAACTTTTTTCTGCTTTTGATTTTGTCCGGTTAAAAGGGTTCCACTTGTTATATTTAAGATGACGTGCCACTGATAAGTATTTCCTATTTCATAATATTTCAGTTTTCTTACCAATGTGATTAATTATTCGTTCAATTAATATTACTCATTTTAGTTAAGTTTTTTAATTGGTGTTACAATATTTCAGATGTTTTGTTAAGAGTAATTTGGTATTTTAAATTGCAATTGAATATGTTTCACATGTTTATTTTTTTCCTCTTTCCTGTACTTGAGTTTATGACTTTCTGATTTTTGGTATGTTGACATCTTTTCATAATGAGCTTCACTGACGTATGATGGTTAGATATATCAGATTATTTAAGCAAGTTTTATTTGATTTGCATAGTTATTCTTTGAGTGACATAAATTTGTGAAGTGTATAATATATGTATATATAATTTCTTATATATTTATAATATATACATATATTTATAAAATAATATATATAAATATAATTTTATGAATGTTGTAACAAGACTGTTTACCTGGATTATTCTAGAATTATAGCTCTAACTATTCTTATCAAAGAAAACATTATAAAAATGTTTATAGCACAAAAAATATAAATAGAAAAATTCTAAAATTTTTAATTCAAAATATTAAATTAAAAAACAATCAAAAAGCGAAAATCGAAATCTGAAAAATCAAAAACAAAATTAAAATATTTTCGAGACAGTTCAACAGTTCCCGAGTGAGCAATTCACGTTTCACGTGTATTAATATTATATAAAGTAATACATAGAAATGCAAACAAATATATATATATATATATATATATATATATATATATAACAATAATGTTGTAGATAAGGCTTCATTTTTTTGGATTTGATTAGCATTATTAAAATTTTGTTTTCCCCTTAAGAAATAGCTTTGTCTAAAATTGATATTAGGTTTTACAACCACACAAACCAAGTGTTGCTTGGCTTTTATTTTCTCAAAATAACTAAACAGAAAATGAAGCAAACATCTTCCCGGTGGTACATCAATACTTTAAAGAAAGCTGAAAAGTAGGAAAAATTCATAATGAACATTTTAAAGCTATGCAACATTTAATTAAGTATTTTTTTTTATTTTGTGGACATAAAAATAAGGGTATCTTTGTGAACATCATAGTTTGCAAAATCATGACCTGTGTTGCATTATATGACATATAATTAAAAAAAATTATGAAATTAAGCTATAACTCAAAAATAAATTATACGTTAGAAATATTGAAAATATACTTAAGTTCAAGAAAAAGTACTTATAGTTACCCACTAAAGAAATTCATATATTTAACAATCATACTATGTTATAAAAATACCGCATTATAGAGTTATTAAATTAAATGACTGAAAAAAAAATTTAAATTTCATTTTAGCTAACAAAAATAACTGCAACAAACAGTACATTATATTAAGGCAATAAAATCTCAATCTTTACTATCTGAATTAAAATGATTAATTAAACCTCCATCTAAAAATCTTTCTAGTCTAAGTCTTTCGGATCGTCACATTCATCCTCTTGCTCTACAATTTCTTTATCTGTGGATATAATTTTGGCTTCAACAAATTCTGATATTATTGATTATATTTTAACGAATTTCCAAACTCTTCTTACCCGTTTTACAGCTTCTTTATAAGATGCTTTTCAAATTTATTCGTTTTTGATATAAGTGTGTAATCCTTATCCAACACCTCCACCGCTTTCGAGATTCAGCTTCGAAGTTATCTATCGATTGTAAGAGTTTTGTCAAACCACTAAGAAGAAATTATTTCTAAGGTTGTAGATAATTGTTAACATCTGATTTTTACTGAATCACGTAAATGAGAACGCATGGCATCCATTATCAACAATCCTTTTGGTTTTAAAAAAGATCCTTACCTTTGTAGCCATCTGTGCATGTTTGTTTAATACGTCCATCCATTCTCCGGTTTATACAGATGGTTAACGTCATGAAAAGATCCCTTTGGCGTTTTCCTTTGGGATCCTTTTTTTCTTTTAAAACTGATCAGCTTCAGCTTGTCACTGTTTGCTGCATAAGCTAACACGCATGTAAATATTCCATCATGCCCTGTAAAGCGGATATATTATTTTCACGAGTTTCATCAACAATTTTGTTTGCAGGAGAGTCAAAACCAAATGATGTTTCATCCATTGTGATAGGAGAATTTTTTCTAATCAACAGTAACATATTTTTAAAAAAAGTTTTTTTTATCTTGCCAGTCCATTGGTCATTGTTGTCCGACTATCATTCTGGAAAGCGCATAAATTATTTTTCTTTTCAGAAATCTACAACACCAGTAAGGCTCTTCTTTGATATCACTTATATTCATTTGTTGCGCCATAAATTTTACTTGTAAGCAAATATTGATAGTCTAAATCGTCATTTCCTTTACTCGTTACTTCTTTATCACTTTGAAAGGTCACCCTCTAAATTTAGTTGTAGTATAGTAAGACTTATTTTGACTCATTTTATTTATGGTATTTTTTAAAATTCTTTTTCAGTTCTCCAACGTCGAATGCGTCGTTCACCCGCTTCAAATTATCAAGCTACTGCTCTGTTTGTAATTTGTTGAGCATGGGATATTACACTTCAATTAAAAACATAGTTTTTATGTCATTCAGGTGCCACTTTCAAAAAATGTTCGCTTCCTTAGACCAAAGTTGACGGGATCTGTATCCGAGAAGAAGCAATTCGTGCTGAAGGGGGAGAGGAAAATAAAACTTTGAAGTACGTTATTGCAAGACAGGTGTAGTCATGTCTACGTTTGGAAAGAACTACGGTAGATTTAGAATAGAAAGAGGAGTAGAGAAAAAATGATTCACACAGGACAAAGAGCAGGGTTATTCAAACTGATGCGAATGCTGATTTGAACGAAGGAAGAATATAATTGTTCCAGAATCTCGCTTAAGGTGATGTCCGTTCCAAAGAAAGAATGCAAACACAATACATTCCGCTGTAAGCAACTGGGTGATCTTGTGTGTGGAAAAAAATCCCTAGATGATCCTACATGTTTACAATGACATGTTTCAGAATATTTTTTGTGTGCACGTAATCGCCTCATTGAAAGAAACGGTGCACTCGCTGAAAGTTATAGTTTTAAACATACTCACCACGAAGTTTCTTCTGGAACTTAAGGTAACTAAAAAGATTGCTATTTTTTTAAAACGATTAAGCATTTTTAGCAAAATTCTGAGAAAATTATGATTTAAGAAGTATTTTTAAGTAATCGACATCTTGTGAAAAATTAATAATAAAGACAGAATTATCTAATTTTTAAAATAAAATTTGATTAACTTTTGCTAAGCAGTTTTATTGAATCTCAAGGTTAAAATACCTGATATAAAATACATCATCATCAGCTTTTTATTTCCTTCTCCTCAATTCTTTGACATTCGTTCTTCAAGGGTACTTAATCTCATTGTTACTTATGAGATTGATTTTGGTTATGGCTCCGACTCTCAAGTAAAAGCAATAAAAGAGTAAAATAGGAAATAAGATTTATTTGCGTAAACAGATTAGACATCTATTCGAATATCAATGTATTTAATGGCTGTGGACTAATGAAATTCCGATACCTAATTTATTACTAAAGGAATTCAACTGGCTGTTCTCAAATGAACTGTTTATTCAGATCCATTATTATTTCTAGTTCATCTGTTGTATATACGTGACATTTTTTTTATCTTATGGTGGGAGAGAAAATTGTGTCCATCGAATGTTCAGTTTTGTTGTGACATGACATATTAAATAGAATTAAAGCAACAAAACTTGAACACAAGTACCTCTTTAATTTTCTCTGAGATAAATCTTTAGGAAAATATGCCGTCAAATAATGTCAACAAAAGTATTAACATGAAGCAAGTATTATTTATGAGTTTGGTTCAAAAGTCGAAGACAGATGACATTGCTTAGGTACGTTAGTATTACTATTGTGTGCCGCCATCTGCTAAGCGGGGCTGATGTAAATTTTACTCTGATTCATTGGTTAGTTTGAATGGCTGCAGCTTCGAGTTGTCACCTTTGATGAGATCTGGATTCACCAATGTTCACCCGACACCTAATACGATTATTTTTTTAACTGCACTCGCACAACATGAACAAAAAATATAAAGGCTAAATTAAATTTGATTCATAATAGTTTGCTAGTCCTCGTGGTCATATGATGTACTAAACTCACACAGATACTCATATTTCTCACTGAGACCACTGTTGGACGAGCTACTAAAAAAAGATTAAATTGATCCGAAACAAACATTGATATTTTATATTAGCAACAGAGTCTTCTAGAGGATCACTGATAGTTCCAGAAGTGTTAGGTATTTATTGATTCAATAATTAAGCATAAGATCTTAAGAATTTCAAGTGCTACATCATTAACAATCATTCAAAAACAATAAATCAATGAACGAGAGTGAGTGGCACGCTTAACACAATCACGGACAGTTTTAAAAGGTTCCTTCTTTCAATCACTTTTTTGCACAAACAAGTATCCTGATCGGACAATTTATTGGTGTTTTCATATATTTAAACATAACATTATGACTGCTCAAGCCGCCATTTATTAATTAAGGGAAATAATCATGAGAGTGGGACCTACCGACGGGATAAATAGTTGACTGCTATAACCGCACTGTCCGTGAATGTGTTAAGTATGTATTTTAAGCCCTTCAAAAAAATTTAATGTCTTCGAGAAAATAACTAACACTCTTGGAAAATTATTTTCCTTTTTTCAACTCTTCAGATATATTTAGATAAAATTGTCTCAAATTCATTGAGAGCAGTTATAATAAAGTCACCGAAAACCACTTGTAAGCAAAAAAATATGTATGTTGTTTCTTTTGAGATTATATTACAAATAAACTAGATGCATTTGAAAAGTTATACTTCTACAGCCATAACTGTTTTATTTTAGTCAGGATTTTCACAATTCTTGTGGCACCTGAAAGCTATTTGTATCTGTTTCCCCAAATGCCGTCGGTATGACGAGAAATGAAAAAGATGGCGACTTAAATAAAGATGTGATCACTGTTCCCGATATTTCATCTGTTCTCAAATATGTAAGATGACCTTAAGTAACATCAATTTCGTTCTGAAGATGAGATAGGAGAGGCCATTAAAATTGAAGATAACCACTGTAACTCTACGAAAGGCTTTCTAAACTAGCAATACGTTAGTGCAAGTGCATGGAAAAAATTAACTGTAGATTACATAGAGAATACATGTTGTATTCAAGTACAGCAAGAGTTGTGGAAATGAGGTAACATATGAAAACGCTTATGATTATGCGGGAATTACATTTTAAATACGCTTCGTGTAATCTTAAGACTCTCTTGGAAAAATGTCAAGGAATAAAATCACTCCAAAGTCTAATCTCAAATAGAAAAATGATACAACCCAAGTATTATGTTTGGACTTCGCAATTATATAAGATTGAACCATAATTTGCTATCATCGTATTCTTTTCTGTCTAAATGATTTTTTCCAGTATAAAATGTGTTCTTTTTTGAATATCTAATGCTGTTAAGATAAATTAATTTTTCTCTTGTTGACCGGGCAAATCGCCCTTATACTGAATGTTTCTCAATTTTGAAGACCCTGTATAGTAAATATAAACTACAACGTCATGAATTGATATGAAAATTGGTTTACTATTTTCTTTTCTAAAATTGTATTTTTCGTTTGGTTCAGACAAACTGACATAGTGCGCATTGTTATTTCTAATTGCTTGCCTTTAATCGAAGCTAGACCAGATCCGTGAGATTACTTATGAAAATATCAACAATTTTGGTTGTTTAATTGCTTATTAACGTTCACTTAGAAGTAACATAAATACTATAAGTAACATAAAGACTTAGAAGTAACATAAAGGCGGCAAACCTCACGATTTTGAATCTAGGTTACATGATGAGGACGAAACTTGATCAGGCAACTCCTTCTCCAAACTTCCCACAGTGTCAACGTGCGAACTTGGAGTCTCGACGTATTTAGCGGGTATCAGTTCCATTACACAGTGGGTCTTTATAGGCATTAGGACTCCGAACCACGATCCCTTAACAACAACGCTAGTTGTAAGTTCACGACTACGACCTCTAGGTTACGGAAACTTCTGAAAATATGGGCAGGTAGAAAGTGTCAGTTTTAATAAAAAACAAGGAAAACACCAAAGAGAAGAAGTCTGATTTACCTCCTTTTTATCTACATGGCTCAAGTGTGGCTCTGAGACAGAAACACAATAATTTAATGTGCATCAGAGTCTACATGATGGATTTAAAGGAGAAACAGGATCCAAATCAGTGACTAAAGTGAAATAACGCTAGCCGTGACCATTCTACTACCTCGGCAACATGAAGGTGAAGACAGCTCTAATCGGTCGTCATTAGATCAGACCTCTGTTTGAATAATGAGATGATTAATTAAACCGAAACTTATTAAACACGCTGTTACAATTACTGATTATGAATAGATAAAACATGACGCTCGTAAAAATTAAATAATAACTTTATATTTTGCAAAACAAAACTACTAACTCGCGCACTGAACAGGATATTAAACAGGGGTTGGGAAACGCAGGCTAAAAACAAGCAAATTATAAAAAATCTCACGTAAGTACCTACCTCATATCTCAAGAAGCGAATAAAAAATACCATTTAAAAAGAGTATGTGTTTAAATGCTGTTTATTGAAAAAATATGTAAAGGGTTCCAATCGAACCATTATATGAGGTCAAAATAAATTCCATTGTCGTTTCTTATCTCTTTAATCTAGCTAAGGCTACACTGTATCAATATTCATAGAAATAAGGACAAGGAAGCAGCTGATGTTGGAACGCATACTTGGAGCATCCGAGAGAAATGTCTAAATTGCCTTCCATCTGTCTCGATATTTGGAACCACTACAAACCTCTTCACCACATCATGCCTCGACAATATGAGGAATTTGACCCCTGGCTGACTGAACGCCCATTTGTCCTTCTTCATGACAAGTATTTAGTGGAACTAGGTCGCGAACATGCCACGAAACTGTTACTCCGTGGGGTGCGGGCACGATGTTATGGCCCGAATTAATGCACGATGTTCGGCTGAAAATGAATTTTGACGATGCTGATACGGAGTGTCAAAAGTAATGACAGTAATTCTGCTCCCTCAAAATGCTGAAAAAGTGCATTAATCCCTGAGATAATGCAATGATTTCATTTCTTAAAGACTCTTTAGAGCTTTCAACCTCCATCAGTTCAATGCATGAGTGTGTCTCGCCATTGTCTGAAGGAATTTAAGTGTTAAAGCGTGAAAAGGTTTTTAAGTAATAAAATCATCGCATTAGCTCAGGGATTAAGTACTTTGAGAAAGAGCAATAGCTTCTTTCGTAAAGTACTTAAATAAAACAAAGGTGGAAAATCTTTCTATGGCTGGTTTGTATTAGATTATTTGTACCGTGATATGATCCAACTAATTTGAATGCAATGTAGGCAATTTCAATTGAAATCGTTGTCTGCTTTCTAAAATTCTAACCTCCCAAAATTACTTCACAATTTTTTTGCAGTCCTAAAGAACTTGAAACGTCAATTCCGTAACGAACTAATGATACAAGTCAAAAAATATACTGCCCTAGGATTCAACATTAAAATAGAGCGGTATAATAAACTATTAGTTACAACTTAAAATTTAGAAGAAATATTATACTTAGGAATTAAAAGTGAACAAAAGTACATTTTATGAAATATTCTTTTACAAAAGTTGAGGATGTTAAGGGGGATTCTTTTACTCCTAATAGCTGCTATGCTCCTCTCTTATCTTTCAAACAGATACACTAAAGAATAATTTTACTCTGAACCCACTAAAATTGGTACTATGGCAGTTTGGTGAGTCATTAACTAAACAGCATGAAATTTTTATAAAGCGCAAAATTAACGAAATAGAAAATTCAGATCGGTTCCAAGAATATAGCTACTTCAATATATAATTACAATTCTCTATAATAATAATTATAAAATTCATATTAATAACTCCCTTACACATTACAATCATTTAAATTGCTTAAGAAATCTGTTGGGAATTCTAATAAATGATTTAAATTATCACACTCCTATTAAACAAAAAACATTTAGAATAAAGAATTTTACGCGAATAGGCATTCAAATATAATATTGAAAACATCATAGTAAAAAAAAAAAAAAAATCCATATTAAGATTCCAATTTTTCGACAAGAAAATTTACTTACTAAATTTGCTTCATTAATTTTAAAATTAGAATTTAATTAACAGAGTTAAAAACCTATTATAATTTGCAACACGATTCTTTTACTTACATTACTTGCAGAATTATGTAGAGCAAATGTAAGTAGATCGTTCCAATTACAGACGAAGTAGTTGGCGCTATCACTATAGGGATGATCTGTGCCCCTTTCCGGACTATCAGGGATTCGAAGTTAAGATGTTTTGAAATAAGTTCGTTGTGTAGTTGGTTGAGTGTGTTAGAGCCTTATATTTCCTCTGTACAAGTGTGTAGTTTAATTGTATATATCTTCAATAAATATTTAGAAGAAATATTTAAACGTGCAGTTTACTTTGAGAAGAGGCAACAATTTTCGGCGGCCAGTGGTCTTCCGACCCCGAGGAGGGGAAGAGAGTTGATGACCTTCATTCGGTTGTTCGAGCCCTGGTCCAGTGGGTCAGAAGTAAAGTTGACAGGACGCTTTTTTTCATACTCTTACCAACCAGGCTAAAAAGAACATCTTTTCTGGCTGGTTAAGTAAGGCATTTTAACTTCTAACATTGTTATTGAAGAGAGTCGCCGCATACTCCTCCTCCAGTATCATCAGGATGATATGAAGAGAATCATTGGTATTTATGTACAGAAGGTTAATTTTTTGATTTGTTCAGCCATTACTGCAATTGATATACATCCCCTCCTTGTTGAATTGAGTTTGCTTGGGACAGTTTCCATTTGAGTCATCGGCTGTCTTGTGTTCAGTGGCGGGTCTCGTCGACACGTGCACCAGAGCCGGAATATCATTTGTCGTGATTTGTGTGTACAGAGTCAAGTGTTTTGCGTCGAGGGCATATGCAATCAGTAGGGATAGACTGTGTTGCCATCTAGTGTTCAAGTTCTGAGTCACCACTATAGCAACCAGTGGTTTTCCGACTCCAAGGAGGGGGAGAGAGTTGATGACCTAGATTCAGTTGTTCGAACCCTGGTCCAGTGGGTCCGAAACAAAGTTGACTGGTCGCTTTTTTTATGCTCTTACCAACCAGGCTGGAAAGACATCTTTCCTGGCTGGTTAAGTAAGGCATTTTAACTTCTAACGTTGTTGTAGAAGAGAGTCTCCGCAATATTATACCCTTATTTCAAACACTGTAGCGTTTGACCGTCATTATTTGACTATTGTGCTACATATTAATCTAATATATTAATCAAAAACTACAAAACTCTAATATAGTACACAAGACTAAAACAGCCTCTTTGTTCATAATCAGTGCAGAATACCCAAAGTTAATTACTTAACTTAACTCATAACCTTAATTTATGATTTAAATAAAAAAAATTGTACTACCAGACCACTTTTTATTAATTTCACAGCTTTCTTCGACAATAACTTCGCAGATTAATGCTCTCTTAATGGAACTTATTTCAATCTACAAAACTAAAAGATGAATTTCAATCTCAGTAGCAATTCTCTGACGACAAGTCCTTATACACTATCTCCCTTCATTTTCCATTAATAGCATATCATTTGCAATTTTCCATTAATTGCATATTTTTCATAAAATCTAAATATCTTCAATTCATTTCTATTTTCATCTTCTTTAGCTAATCAAGTTGTATTTTTATTGGGAAGAAATAGTTATTTTATGCGATTTAACTCTATAATTTCCCTGAGGTTAGTGAAGAGAAAATCTCGAATAGCCCAGCATCACAACATCAATGAGGAAACAAAATTGATGTGAGTGCTGTGAATTAAAACATAAAGATTTAATAACCAATACATTTAATATAAATTAGTAATTCATGAGAAATAATGAGATATACAAACATTTCTCATTACAATAATCCTTTATCAAAGGTTCCTGCACTTCGTAACTATTTAAACATTATATAAAACCTCGAAGTATCAACTACTCATTTGAATAAATTGTCATTCTATAATCCCCCTTCAAAAAATAATTGAACATTGCTTCTGAATCAGGGAATACAAATGAATGTAAATGAAATTTTAGTAGGCAACCGAAACATAACATATTGCAAGGAAATGTAAATGTACATTGTGTCCAAATATATAGTTCCAAACACTAAATCTGTGATAAATGGAGAAATATTTGGTTTATTACAATGATATTAGGCACAGAGAGATATTATTGTTATGATGCATTATATCAAGGGAAGGTCTGTCTAATATAGTCTGTGACTATCGTGCATGCTATACAAGCCTCACAATGAGCCGTCATACAGTTAACGAGAATGTCGAGAAATGCTTGTGGTAATAAATCCCAAGACGCCTTTTAACAACAGGAGTTTCCTGGGAGGAGAGTGAAATCGTGCAATGGCTCTTCTCAGACCATCCCAAGCATATTCTATACGTTTAAGATCTGGAGACTAAGGGGGCACGGGCCTACGGCGAATATCTTCCTCTATTTCCCCCTTAAGTTGAGGAGAGGAAAGCAAGCTCCTCGTTTCCTCTAGATGAAAATTCCTCAAAAGTCATTCTGTGTGCTGAAACTCGAAGTCACCAGTGAAAAAATTACACCCCAATTCTTAAAGTGTTGCGTGAATGATGCGTTCCGCTACGCGACAAACAGGCTTTCCTGTGTGATACGCTCAGAGCATGAGATACCACTGCATTACGTGTGCAAATGGCCCTCTCTGCTAGCATCTCTCTTCTGTTTGCCTGAAAATTGTTGTTCCAGATTAGCAAGAAGGACCCGAGACAGATATGTAGCCATTGTCTGCTTATTCCGTAGTACACTTATTGCCCACGAGGGATTCTGTGCAGATTTCGTCGCTATGAAATTCATTCTCACTACAGTCAAATTTGAGGGCTTTAATGCAATATTAACAACACTGCAGAGAAAATTCCTTGATGATTAAATGTTCAAATTTCCCGTTGTGTAACAAAACTAATGGTGAACACCATTTATTCCAAAATAGATGAGAAAATTGCTGTGAAGTGGTAATCTATCTTCAAAATATATACAGTACAAATTTTGTCAATTTTACAGTAGAAAGTATTGAATTATTATGAAAACGTATCTGTGACTTTATTTTTGGTCATCAGTGTATATAATTTCTGTCTTAATAGAACTTTTTTGTTTTTAAAAGCACGCTAGAAAATCGATGCCCCATTAGATGAAATTAAATTGGTTGATTGTTTATTAATGCCGCATTTAGAAGTAACACAAAGGTTATTGGTAATAGACTCCATAATTTATAAAAAAAATTATGCAACACAAATCGTGGTTTTTTGAGACAAAACCAAAAGCAAATAATAGATTGAAAAATAATCATTTTAATTGTTTAAAATCCAACTCCCCTCGCATTCTGTCATAATTTCAAAAAAGAGAAATTACACAAATGAATCCTTCGTAAATAAAGCTAACATCACAAACATATATTAAAAATTTAACACAAAAAATATTAGTAATATAATTTTTTTAATATGAATGATAAAAAATTTAACACTCTTAAGTTTTTAGAATTGATTTTTAAATGAGAATTAAGAAAGTAAAATTATAAGAGAAAAATAAGTGTAGTATTAATAAAATCTGAGCGAGTGAGTAGATACAATAATTGACTATTATGATATTTAAAAAGATGTATAGATCACAAAGAAACACCCTTTATATAGCTTAGGTATACGACATTTTTTTTAACACTATGCAACGATTCAAATACCTGCTGCAAAAATTAAACATCGAGTTTAAAATGAAGCTCCTTTAAGAAATCATATATGAATTAAAGTATCTTTTTTCCAGTGTAACAAAATATATGATTTTGTAGGAAAGGGTGAATTTCCCTAGGATACAAAGGAATTACAGTCATAGTTTGTATCTTTACATTATTCTAAAAAAAAGTGTGGTTAATAAAAAAAATCTCAGCAATTCATGTATAGAGGGCCAAAGCATTATGTTTGAATTCTATTTTTTACATGTAAAAACATTCCATTCTGTACAGAAGAACCGGAAAAAATAAATTCTACGAAAAGGAATACATTTCATTTTATTCGGTTTCAATTTCTTTCCTTCCTCGCAAAGAAAGTGTCTCGGAGAAGACAAACTGTTTTCAGAATCGGTTGTAAACATTCTGTTTATTTGCTTTGTTGTGTGTGTAGACATACTCACAACAAAGAAGTCCGATTGTTTCTACAAAAAAATAAAAATAAAGGAATTTAATGTTTCAGATTCTGATGCAATAGTCGCAAACATTTCCCAGAGTAAGGTATTTGTTGCGTAATATTTATCATTTCGAGATTTAACTTCTTACTGTACAAGACAACTCAGTACAGAAAAAGACAGATAAAAGTTAGTGATTGGGATACATTGATTCAAAACCTATTATGCATCATTATCTTATGTATTTTACCAAACATTTTTTTTTTTTCGATTTCGAATAAAACATTTTATCTGCAATTAAACATTTATAGCTTAAAACTTCAGAATAACCTCGCTGCAAAGAGTTTTCAAACAAATTCATACGAATGAGCCGTATACGAGGCTTTAAAATATGTTATATTCTTGAAGTATTACATCTATTATAAGACTTTGAATTTTATTTGTGTTTTTTGTTGAAGAACTTTGTTTTTTTCTTGGATGCATATTTTATTCAACATTTTTTTTTTTCATAAAAATTGCACTAACCTTCATTTATTACCGCATTCAATGGTCAACGCATTCTATAATCCAGCCCCGATGGAGATGCTCACTATTGGAGTTTTTCGTTTGGATTCTTGAGTTTGTTCATCTAGACCAACAGGTCACAATACAGCACTGCTCGCATTTTCACCCATGGTTTATTGTAACTATCAGTGTTCATTTCAGTACAGCCATTCTAATTTTCTTGTGGGTCACATATCACGTTTGCACTATATTACAACTATGTTCATACAATGTAAGTACAATAAAAAAAATTTCAAGTGTCAGCAAATGTTTTTCAAGTGCTAATAAAACAAATTTGCGAACACGTGTGACTAGAGTAGCTCATCAAAACTTGTTTTGATTATCCTTGTATTGTATTTATTTTAATTTTAATGTGTGTTTGTTACAAGTGCAAGAATGTTTCAATTAAATTGCTGCTCAATGTTTGAATATAGTTTTGTAGTTGCCAAAATGACGAAATACTTTATTGAATATTTATATCGCCTACATAGGTTCAGAATGTGCGTAAACACCCTAAACGTATGTTTTGGCCGGTTGAGTATTTATCTACAGCGAATAACCATTAAAATATATTGAAGCTTGAAATTCGGGAAAAGTCACAAATCCGGCATGGCTGTGTTCTCGAAAGTGCCCGATTAAAATGTTTTACTTTTTCATGTGAATTTAATTGTAACCCTGAGCTACCATAAGGCGAAAAATTCTTAGATTTAAGTAAAGGAAGTATTTATAGACTACACAAAAATGTACATAAAATTAGAGCTTTCATTTCTGTTGGTTGTTGAACATTCGAAAATATCAAAAAATTGTCTCCCAGAATTGCCTTGTCGCCCCAGAGCACAGTAATTAAAAGAAATAAAACGCTCTTAACAACTGCATTGAACCAACTAAACATTAATATTAGAATGTTTAACATACAAATATATATAAAAGAAAAAAAATAAAAAAAATATATAAAGATCTTTCTTTGCTAAAAGCAAGCGATCTATTGCTTCAATGTAAGTACTTTTTGTGAAAAATAAAATAAATTGGTTAATAAGACCAACCAAAAAATCAATCAGTAGGGTTATAATGGTGATTACTTTCCAGTGATCTAATGATAACTAGATGGCGAAGAAAACATTATTCAAACATTATTCAATTATACATTTCTCCTAAAATAACAAAAATGTATGTCCTATAATTTTTGGGACATGACTCTCTTTCTTACTCCATTTCCTTGTTTTATATAACACGAATTCACTTAATACGGCATTTTTGTATCACATAATAAATGTTCTCTACGGCTTCGAAAGTACCATCAATCTTTTCTCATACGAAACAAAAAGAAGTGTTTGGGCTTAGAAAGTGAACGTTATGATGCACAATCAAAAAAATTATAATTCCAGTATTCAACAGTTAAATTGGTTCTGGTATTTCCAAATTCCGGAATTGATTACATATTCAATTAATCAAATTTATTGGCTATCTTATTATCAAATTATTTCCATAGATTCACTGAAATCAATTAAAATAATTCAATACTTTTCTGATATTGTGCTCAAGAAAAAAAACCGATAAGATAGCTAGATCACAGTTATATTTAAGACTGACGATCCAAAAGAAATGTATAATTAAAAAAGCGATGGACAAATTAAAGAAGAACAATTTAAAAAGTATTTATGAAACATGTGTGAAGTTAGGAGAAATTAGCATTTAATGATAATATTTTCCTATACGTAAGTTTGAAATGACGAAAAAAGACATAAACGCAATCACTGTTTATAAATTTTGTTAATATTTTCTGCGGAAAAATTTGTTATTCAAACGTAGACAGAATTTTCTATTCAGAATTATTCAATTTAAAAAAAAAATTCTAACCGACTACTTTTGCTATTTATTTCTATATTCACTTAAAACATATAAGATGTTGGCATTTGATGCTATAAACCGAAACTATTTTAATCTAGGTAAAGTAAATATAGCATAACTTAGCTTTAAATGATACCAATAAATAAGTCGTAGGATTTTGCTGCTAGTAACGTTCCAATATTTTGCATAAAAACGGGATAATTTGGCACAGTAAGAGGTTGTTTACGAGACGTCTTTCGAAAGGTTATAGAGTGATTTCAAAAACATATTCTACATTTTAATGCTACTCATTCAAGTTTAAACAGCGAAAGTCCCAAAAAAGAGAAGGGATCAGACGAGTATACGAAACATTTATCGTATTTAAAAAGTAAATTATAAATAAAAACAAAAATAATTAATGTTTTTGTACGAGATGTATTAATATTATCCCATAGTGTTTCCCAAGTAAACATATAAAGTTTGAGAGTCGTAGTTACGTGCATTTACGAACGAGATCTTAAAGCACCGGCGCGAAGTTTTACATGTCTACAGAAGCTGTCAATCGCCGACAGACCGCCGATGAGTGAACCCCCCGTCAGTGTTTTATTTATTTGCAAACGATTTCGTATTAAAAGAAGTCTATAAGGTACATATGCCAATTTTTCCTTTACATTTATCTAGGTGACTCTAAATAAATTATCAACAGTAACCTATCGTCGTAACTTAAAAGTCGGGCTTCCATTATTTATATTCTATACAAATACCACTTGGTTTTAACACTTATTTTCATTCTATAGTTATTAATACTAAATCCCTAATTTCAGAATTGGGATATATTATTATGCGAAACATAAACTAATTAGTAATTTAAAAACCAAGGATTATGACTAACTTTAAATTACCATCTTGCTTCGCTCATTCAGAAGCTAGAGTTTGCGTGCTGAGAGAATGAACTTTTTAAACCATATTCTTCAGGCATTCAATAATAGAATGTGTGAATCCGGAATGTATCACAACCAAAATAATTTGGTAATTGAAAGTTTTAAGTATGGGAACAAATTCCATTTGCAAATGCTTGTAATTCAAATACCTTCCGTTTGTGTATTTCTTTTTTATGTTTTCTAATTATTCAGGAAACGCCGAGCGAAATGTAAATAAACAGAATTATGAATGAAGTTTTAGAATTTTTATATTTGAAAGATAATAAGCAAAGGAAGTGTTATTGTTAGGGTAATTTTTCAGTGAAAGAAAATATTCATTCCCTTATGATGGATAGTAATTTTTTTATCCAGAATTAATGAGTTTAAAGAAAGGAGTTCCTCTTTCATTTAGAAGTCGAGTTTTATATGAAAATACTGAGTAAATGATTCGCAAAAGTTGTTGCAAATTACTGTCCCATATCTCACCAAATGAGTGATGAAAGAAAAAGAAATATTTTTAAAGGTATTCCGCATTTTTATTTCGATTTGAAACTGCCAGAAGCAGTTTACGGAAATTATGCATTTCAATATAGATTTTTTAGCACTGTAAAAAAAACTAAATACTTTACATGAGCGTTATTAAAATTATAAGTCTTATTAATAGCCCCGGTTGGTAAATCATAACGTTTAAAAAACTTTTATTAAAATATTTGGAATGATTGGAACTCTGGAATAGTTCTCATAGAAGGATGACGAGATGCAATTGCATTTCCAAGAGTGCCCCCAGACATGTTATTCATGATTAAAGTCAAAACGTTTGGCTGACTAATCCATGTGGCAAATATTTTCACTTTTTAAGTTATCGTCGAACATATGCTCCCTATGTGGACAGATTTTGTCGTCCATTTACAGGAGACTAGGACCATCTGCTCCTTTGAAAAGTTGAACTTAGGGATCTCTTTTCTATTCGTCAGAGCAGTCAGAAAGTCTTTATCAAACATATGCAGGGGTGTGCGGGCATCCAACACAATGCCTTCCCAAATCATTACAATTCCATTATCGTAATGATCCGTTCCCTGTTGAAAGAGAGATGATATCATGTTCCAGACTCTCACAAGATACAAGTACGCTGAGAATAAATGTACAGCCCGAATCTCGTCTCATCTGTTAAAAGCACGGAGTTCCACTGAAGTCTGGTCCAAGGCGCAGGCTATCTGCACCACACTAAACATGGTCTCCTGTGTGTTCCAGTTTGAAGAAAACAACGGGTTTTCTAGCATAGAGTCATCTCTTATGAAGCCTTCGGGCCACCGAATATCGTGAAATTCGGGTTCCAAAGGCAATATACAGATCACGTGAGAGTTGTGAAGCTGTAACTGCCTTGTGTCGCCACGCTCTAAGTGAAAAATAATGATCCTCATTCGTCAATGGGGATCTTCATCGATCTCGAATCCAGTATCTTGAAACTGTTTTCACAAATTGCAGACGACACAGGGTGATACATTTAGCTCTGTAGATATATGCGCTTGTGATTAGCCTGCCTTCAAATTATCGACAGTTTCCAACTTATTCCCTCACCCATACATTTGTGGATATCAATTTGCTGATACTTTCTAAAATTTACTCTACCCTTCGGAGAAGCACGGAGAATGTTACAGAGGAGTGCGAGCTCACAAATCGCCGACATATTTGCCTTATATTATAGCTCCGCATACACGCATGTCAACGTTTAAATATCTGATTCTGAATAGTGGCACAATTCGTTGGCGATATAATTATTCGTTGGCGATTAATAGATTTTGTAAAAATATAATTAATTTTCAAATTATCTTAACTTTGCACACGATTTATAGGCCTAATAAATCAATATAACTGCGTAAATTATTTGTAAATCTAACCTGCACCTTTTACGTCTCGTTTTTGGACTGTCTAATTAAATAGTAAGGACACAAATAAAATAATCGCAAGAAATCTCCGTTACATGTTATATATCACTGGAAAAATATATAAGGTCTCCAATCTTTTTTTTAAATTTTTTTTTCTTTGGTGGTTACTATTTGAAGCAGTCGTTCTTACTAAGTCCTTAATAGTTATTGAAAACTGCTGAAATGTCTATAACGATGCGGTTTACCCTTAATGGATGGAAGATTTCAGATAGAAGCCAAGTTTTAAACAACGGAAGCCACCTTTTGCCTTTTTTTTTCGATGAACACAATGGGAGTTCGCCGTTGGGACAGATTTCTTTCTCCTCGCGATTTCCAGCCTACATTGTCTATTTCATCTTGTGAGTTACGCAGTTTCCCTTCCCATGGATCGCTGAAAATTCGTTGCAAAAATAATTTCAACCAATGGCTCAGGATTGACTAGCAAGTGTAGAAGAATGCATTGTGAAAGATACCTTGGTTGCAATCTACGGTAATCATTTCTCAATGAAGACTGTCCCTGTTAACGTCTCTCAGGTCTGATGCAATGCGTAGACAAGGAATCTTAATGAAACACTTCCTTTACATTGACATTTTATTAACACGACACAAAATTAAATGTTGGGTATAAAATGCCTAAAGCATCAGTTTTTCTTCTGATTTTATACAAATATCAAATTTTAAGTGCGCTTGTCAATATCGCTTTCCTGAAAAGAGTTATGCAAATTACTATTAAATATCTCTTTTATTATAGTAACAGGACAAAAACAATTGATCATTATTTTTTACAAAGCAAACAACAGAAAATGTAAATGTAATTGGAATTCAATGTATTATTAAATATCTCTACAAATAATTAAAAATGTCAACGTAACAAGATTTAGTTATTTTTAAGTCAATTACATTTTATTTGTGAAGTACTTATTTGTGTTATAGTATAGTCCATTAATATTATTAGATTATTTTAATACTTTGTAAGTGCTATTACCTTCTCATTAAGAGTCCTTTATGAAATACTTTTATCACTACCACATTTTATTTAAGGATTTTAATGTAACGTTTTGATAAACAAAAGCCTATTGGTCCTCATAACGTGATGCATTTTTTTGTTTTACTATTTTCTTAATTATTGAGATATTAAAGTCAATTGATTACCAAAAATTCAAAATCATTTTTAAAAGAAAGTTCTGCTCTATTTGTATTAAAATAAAACAAAAAGAATAAATAATTTTTAACGAATACATTTCTTAGATGTGAATCTAATTTAAGGATTTGCGGTTCAAAATATATCTTTTTTTCTTTTAACGCCAATTTCTACTTCACTTGTTGTTATAAGAGGGTCAAACAATATTTCAATTACGAATAGTCAAATTTGTTTGTATGACAATGGCGAATGCATATCTTCAAACTCAAGAAATTAAAATTGTAATGCACAATGAGTCTAATTTGCTTAGAATGACATATATATGAAAGTAAACAGTTCGTTTGAAATAAAGAATTTAATTTTGAAACTAATGCTATTCTTAGTCAGAATATTACTTTTATGATTCTTTTTATTTGTATTTTTACTCTTTAAACTGTAATGAAACTACATTCGTATTCATACTTCCGTTCCCCACATTTGTGAACATTTTAAATTTTATCTTCGACTACTTTTTTCTTCATGACATCGTGAATATTTTAAAATATATTGAGAAATATGAGAACTGCTATGGGAATGGGGTCTGTAATATTGTACACTGAACATTTTTTCTAAGTATGGAGCACCGGAAGCAACCTATTGTTTCGATTGTTGTTTGGTTTTTGGTATACAACGAAAAATACACATTTCACCGATAGCGAGAACTCGACGCGGCAGTAATTGAATTTTGATTCGACAAACATTTCCGAACAAATTAAAATACTATGAACTAGAGTCCCATTTAATTTAGTGTCCCTTAACTAATAGCAATACAAAATAAAAACACTAACTTATCCTTGAAATTTCGTCTGAGGTCAAAAATAGATACTCTTTGAAACATTCTCGTAAAATACGTTCAAAGTAGAAAAAATAATTGAAGATTTAAGCAAAGAAATGCTTTCAAAAGGCAAAAAAACCCTTCAAAACTATCTTTATTATTTTTTGATTGGTAAATTGTTTTGTATCAATAAGGGCTTAGAACTGTTCACTAATAGTAAAATGATAATGAATGAGATGCTTTTAATGCTCTCCCAGTTAAATCACTCTCACAATCCATTTCCTATTCTTTCACTCGATCACCCTTCCATCTTGATCATTTCTCTCTCGGTAAGTGGTTCGGAGTTATTCAGCAAAAAAATTTCAGAAGCAATTAGAAAACTCAACCCTTCACTTTCTCAATATAATTCTCCTCACATGGAATGATTAACAAGAATCCAAGAAATATCGCCGCCAGATGGCACGGGTGAGAGTTATAATTTTGTCTTTAAAGTACATAACATAACCCGAACCTATGGATGTTTCAAATTTGCTCCTTCAATTCCTAATAGCTAGTATTTTAATAAATTTAAAATGTTTATTTTTTCCTGGGCGGATTTATTGAACTGAAAAATAAAAGTTAACTTGGATTTTAGAACTCAAGTTTAAAACTTTGAGGGTTAGAAAATGTATATAATCATTGCAACTGATTTCATGAATTTGGAATTTGAAATGAGACTGACGCACGTGAATTGATTTTTATTGCAGATATTTTGTGGAAAGAAAATTACGAGTAAAAATGAAATCTAGTTTAATGTCATTAATATTATAATAGTTTTATATCATTAATATTATAATAGTTTTATATCATTAATATTATAATAGTTT
>BMAW01026593.1:971931-1010104 GCA_019974015.1 Nephila pilipes
ATTTTATTGAACATTATCCAGACATTATCCAATTTTATTGAACATTATCCAGACATTATCCAATTTTATTTAACATTATCCAATGCTAATTAAAAATAATGAATGGATACTACAAAATAAACATGAAAGCATAACATATAATCTGCTTCACCACAATCTTGAGAAAATATTTTTGAGCGGCTTAAGTAAACGTAGCGGAAACCGTGCTTCGACTTATTGTCCTTGAAATCATTGCAACATCATTTTTTTTAGGGGTGGTGGTGATACAGTTGATCATTCTTCGGAGGTTTGTATTTCCTTTAGACTTTGTGTAGTAACTGTGTCTTCTTACTTAAATATCTGTTAGGACACGGAAAATAGATCAGCTTTCTTCGATCCGAAAAGTACAGTATATGTGAATTTCTATTGAACTTACAAAATAAGCAATTACTTAAATATAAGTTAATGCTCTACGATTTCTGTCTAGGATTTTATGATCAAATAGCCTCAATTGAGGGCTCCAGGTCAGCATTATTTCCGTTGGGTCTACTCACCTATTGTGTAGAAGTGGTTAGCGTGCAGTACAAGGAGGCTCAAAATTCTTGCGGTATTGAAGTTAAGAGAGAAGGGTGCCATCTCAAGTGTCGTTCTCGTCAATTAATTCCTCTTCTTCCTATGTGTTGCGACGTTAAGAAGCAACCAATCAACCTAATCCAGAATTTATATTTGCAAGTTCGGTTATAAATCACACGGTGAAACATATATCGGATACTATCAATGAGATACTGCCCTTCGTTGCTCCATATCCCTCAAAATTCAATCAATCGGTACGGATTAAACGTCGAAATTATTAGAAGGCTTAAAATAATTATATATTAATAGATTTTGCCTACTTCCGTATCTGTAAAATTTCGATATATTGTAAATTGGTTGTTGGATTATTTAATCGATACACTTATAATAATGTTGCCATTTTTCAAAAAGAGTGAAATTTCCATGGAAATGGCGATTTATTTTTAGATTTGTGCATTTCACTGATTTATATATTTAAACTGTTAAAAAACCTCGTCATATTTAGAGAAAATAGATGCAACTGCAGTTGTCTCAACAAAATTTCACTGGTATTTAAACACTGATACAAAAGAATTTTAATAGAAATATTCGAATCAGAGTCTCAGTAAAGAGATTGGAATAAGTTAAATTAGTATTTGTCACACAATTCTTGAAAAGTTTCCCAAAAAAGAAAACCGTATGAACAAAAGATCTGTTTTTCAAATAAAAAAATGATTTTGATTTCCTTTTTTCTATAATTTGTTAAGATCGCAATTTTAAAAAATTCTAATAGATTATAAGTTCCGATTTTCCCCAAAGAAGGAATTATTGCATGTTTATTACAAAAAATAAATAAGAAAAGGATGTTGATTTCTTAAAACGGTAAAGTTTAGTGATCATAGGAGAGATGTTTATTGATCATGAGTTTCTTAATCATAAAATAACCGATTCTCAAAATCTCTTTTCACCTTTCTTTCTTTTTTTTTTTTTTTAAATAAAAGTAAAACATCCGAGAATGAGATCAATTTTATTTCAGCGACAACAACAGAGACAAGATAAACAATCGTCTGTGCTTCTTTTTTCTAAAATAAACAAAATTCAGGTAGAAACATTTTCTTAAAAGGAGAAAATCAAATATATAAATAAGAACATAAAAAAATCATATATTTATGAGCTACTTCAAAATTGAAGTACAAGTAAAGATTACATTTCGCATTAATAGAGAGAGATAAAAATATGTTCACCGCAATAAAAAAAAAATACCGTAATAGATTATTGATCAAGTTATTGAGTTTTGTTGAAACCCAGCTTTTACTCTATTGAGAAAAAAAACATTCATACAGCCCGCATTACAAATATTGTCTGTTTTATTAGCTGCAGGACTTCTTTCGAACAAAGAACACTTATTTGCAGAATTAATAGAATTATATTGTAAACAGAAACAATTGATTGCTTTGCTTCGTGAATATCGGATAATTTTTAAAACCATGTGGTGGTGATGTATACAAAAATATTTAATTTTTACAGCATGCCAACTAACAATTTACCTCAACTGGAATGGTGCGGCAGTAATAACCAATTGGTCACGGTGGCCAACTCATAACTGTCGTTGTTTCCGTTGAATCATGATGCTCTTGAAGAGACATTGTGCAACGAGACGGAACTATGATAAATCTGTTGAGGTTCCCAGTTTTCCCAATGACGTGGTGTGGAGGTTTGGAGAGGAGGTGCAGCTTAGATGCCATCCTCGTCACTTAACTAGAGGCTCAAAATGATATATTCCTTCCCTGTGCCCTTGTGTTTCTTTCAACCACGGCATTAATAAGTAATCAAACACGATGGTTGGTTGCGTTTATTAATGCAAGGGCTTTTCGAGTATTTCACAGAAATGAGTTCTTTGTTTTAAGAAAATGAGTTCCTCTTTTCAGTTAAAAATAATACTATGGAAATCAATAACAAAGATATTTTTTTTTATATCTGGTAGTTTAAATTTTGATCACATGATATGCAGCTACATCTGCCAAAACATTCAAGTTTTATTAATCGTCTTCCCTTCATTCAGTATCAATAATTCAATACAGGCATAGATGAAAAAAAATCACAGCTTTTTAAAATAAAAAAAAAAAACGCGTAATCATTATTTAAACTTATTTTCATCTATTCAACTATCTCTATGCTGGGAGAGTTGCTCTAAAAGGAAGAGTCAAAAATTTACAAATAGAAAAATCGTAAAATAATTGATTAAAAGTTATAACTATCACTAAATGTTCGAAAAATAATATGATTTTCAAGATGTATTTTGTTAAAGCAATAACTCTAATGTTTTCTATTCTTCCTCCAAGAACTTCATTTACAATAAAACCAAAATGCAGCATAATAAACTCTGTTGACGACTAAATATTCTAATTTTGCACTCACTACTAATTTCACGAATACAAAGAAAATTCATCCACTAACACATCAATTTACTAATTAACAAGTATTAAAAAAAATAAAGTCAATTCTTACTTAGATCAGCAAAGAAATTTTTTATTTTAGTTACTTTTTATTAAATAATTATAATTTATTCATCCGTTAAATTAAATGGTTGGAATGCAGTTTAGTCCAACCTCCCTTGGCGACAGGAATTATTTGGTGGTATTTTGCCAAATGTGGCTACCCTGGACCGCTTCGCGGACTTAACGTTCAGCCAAAAAAATAGCCAAGTTCGGCAATTTTCAAAATCACGGCAAGTGGTTAGGCTAAACTGCATTTTCCTCTATTAAATTTAATTAATAAATTAATATTTGAAAAAACTGTATTAACATCAAGTGTCATCCACTACAAGTTTTACAAAATGTATTTGAACTTGAGTGGATGAATAAAAAGTATTTTATTAACGATTGAAAATTTGAACAATATTTATAGGGAGAGTGTGAACTAAAAGTAGGAATTTAAATGAAGTATTTAATTTTAATATCCCGACTCTTTTTCTCATAAATTGAGATATCATATTCGATTATTGGATGCTTGCTTTATGTTACCATATAAACCGCAGATATCTAATTACGGTTATTGCAGATTTGTCGACTGTCGGAAAGCTTTCGGCGTCAAACTGGAACTTTCCTAATGGACAGTCATTCTATACAAAGAGAGAAACAGGAGAGATATTAGGATCGATGATTTCTATGACAATTGTCAAAGTTTTAACTGTGTTATAAGAGCTATATGCCCATTCAGTGAGTCAAAGCGCATTAAGAGAGTCAATGATGTCCCAAGATTTATTTAATGAATTACGAAAGAGATAAATACTTGGAAAGCCGGGTGAAATAAATAAACTGAAACAAGAGTTATTTCAAAAATTAATATATAATAATTATCATTTGATTTCCCTTTTTAAATTGCATTACTAGAACGTAAAAAAAATTTGAGTCAGATATTTCAAATAAAATTTACATTTTTGCAGCGAATAATGTGTTCTTAAACTATGCAAAATGTTGAGACATACATTAGAATTATTAACAAAGTCGGAAACAGACAAATATTTTAATATATATATTTGATTGTTGAAACTCTCAGAGAGGAATACTTGCAGCAGCCTTTCATATAAAAATATGCTGCATTGAAAATGCGTATTTTTCATGATAAAAGTAATACTTTGAAAGAAAATAAGGAATAATTTTCAAAAATAATTTCCATGATCTTAATAAAAGGTTAGGATATATTTGTTGCTTCATATTTATTTGAAGCAAAATATCCGAAATTCTAAATAGAATATATTTAATGCTCATATGATTAAAAATTATTGTAACATAAAATATCGAGGTTTTACAATACCTTTAAATTACAGCACATATATGCCATTAGAAAGTTTATGAAATGATTAACTTAATGTACCACTCATGCTCATTTTTTGATACATATGTAAATAGAACAAAATTCCGCATAAATTCTCTCATATGGCAGATACAAAAGAAGAAAAGCATTCTCACCCTGTTTCTTCATGTATTTTTACCTTCCGAATTAATTAAAGTTTCTTGAAGAATGTCACTTATTGAAATTAAGTAACAATGCAATATAACAAATTATTGCATTGCTTAACAATAAAATGAACTTTTCAAACTGCTAACCTTTCTAATATTTCTTGAGACACAATAAAACATTCTAAGGTAGTTCCAGAGAAAAGGAAAAGGCCAAAACATACACATTCATTCTCTCGTAAAAATATTAATTAAATATTGTCCGCTCTTTTTAATAAACCAAATTCTTGCCACTTAAGTAACAACCATCTTTTAACACTCGATTTGATTATATACATATTAATTAGATTATATATCCATTTGATGATATCACAGCAGATGTTGATTTCATGAATCGAAATGTTTTGTAAAAAACTTGACCTGATTCAATTTTAGTGAAAGCTTTATTATTTAATATTTTCTCTCTTCATTCAAAGAATTTCTTACATGCAAAATCTGTTTTTGCAACACATTTTCAGCAAATATTTTTACGGATCTAAATAATATCATTATACTACTTATCTGATATCTATTGCCTCCTCCATCATCCCATTACACTCGGACGTCCGAACATATTATTGTGATTGCAGATTTTCCTTGTACTCGTCGTCCGTATTTCCCCTTATATTTACTCTCTACTTTTCCCTATTATTATTACTACTACCACAATTCTTACAATTCTCCTCCTATTATTTCCCTACACTTAAATTTATATATTACCAATGCTTTGCATAAATTAGAAGCCGAGTTTTTGGAATTACCAACATCCAGGAAATATACAAAAAATCAGATGTAGGGAGGTAAGCTTTACTATTGTTAAAGTTCACGCCTCAGGCTAGATCCTCAAAATTTGCTCAACATTTTTAGCTTCAAGATTGTACGTGTGCTCGATGTAGTTCCAAATGGGCACAAAAATAATTACGTCTTTGCAGATGCTTGTGATTTCAAGAAGTGAATAAACTTCTTGTTTAACTAAGTACATAACTAATTTTTATTGAGCACCATTTTCATTTTACTTCTGATTGCTAGAAACACACACACTTTCTTTATTCTTACTTTGCTTGATAATAAAAATTTAGGTAGTATTTTTTTACTGTAGCATTGCTGTTGTTTTCAATCCTCAGACAAGGAACAGACTTGGTTTTATAACTACAACAATTTATTATTTACTATCGTTATCGCATTACTTTGCGATCCTTACTCTGGAGTGTCAACTCGCTCGCTTACACACTGATACTAAGGGGGGGGGGTTGAGAGACAACATACACTTCCCTCCCTTTACGAGACATCTGTTGAAAAAAGAATAGAGGACATCGCGAACCATACGAGAACGCTATAGTTCAAAGATGTAACTGCCTTCTACAAAGAATAACGTAGTTAAGATGTTTTGCAATTTAACAGCGAAAATTTATTTTACACTCCATGTTAAATATTTTGTGACATCGTAGCAATAAACGTATTTACTGATGTCAAACAAGTCTGTAATATGAGTTTTTGGATTTAATCAAAAACCGATTATTTGAAAAGCCACCTGTCTGACAGGTAAGTGAAATTTCTGCGATTCTTCAATGCGAATTCTAGTGTTAGCTTACATAGCATCCTGTACAGATGAGTTTGAACATCAAAAATTATACATGTTCAGTAGTATGTAGAATTACGATAAAATGTTTCTTTATGCATGAATCACTGAATCAAGCAAAATGATTGTATGAGTCAAATTGGCAAGAACTGTAAACAGAGGTATATCATTTTCAAATAGGGAGAAATAAAGGAATGAGTGAAAGAAAGAAAGAAATGGTTTCATAAATATATACTTCATAAAGGTACTAAAAACAGGGATGTTTTTAGAAAAATATTACTTCAGTTATATATATATATATATATATATATATATATATATATATATATATTATAAGAAAATTAGTATTTTAATCTTAATTTCCAAGCAATAATTTCTCAATATAAATGTTTACTGCAGTAAAATCTGGTTAAACCAGTACCAATATTTAAGGCTTAAAGGATAGATACTACATTATGACTTTCCTAGCATCTAGATAAACCTGTGTGTGTGTGTGTGTGTGTCAATGTTAATATCCTCATATCATGATACGTTACTAAACATTTAAAAAACATGAAGACTAAATTTACCATTTCTATTACTTTTCGAAAAGAACTTAAGAACACGGTTAATGGCACGTTACTTCATTTCTTATAGATGCCCGTTCCAACCGATAAATCCCCGTATGTTTTATCGCCTTATTCTGAACAAAAGGCTAGTCTTAATTGCACTGTAACCGTGGCTCCCTACTATAATTACCTCTCTTGGTTGCTTTCAAGACATTTTATACCTCCGAAAGAATGAAAAAAAGGAGATTCTTTCAATCTTTTAAATGGGACGTCCATTAAAGTTTAAATTATAATGAAGGGTGGCAGATTTAATTATTGTTTTCGAGAAACTCTTTCATCGAATAAGTACTACAATATAGTACGAAAAGGCAAACGTTTTTGGGAGCTTTAAGTTGTTCGAGAGCAGAACAGTTAAGGTTTGGCGCAGTTGTCTTTCAATAACACATGAGAAATATTGGAAGAAAAATGTAAGATATCCGGCTGATGATAAAGCAGAACTCATTTCAATCTTTTAAGTTAAAACGAGCTTTTATTTAAGAGATTGAGAGACATTATTTACCTCACCGATAATTAAATAATTACAGAAATTATTTTTCCGACAAAAAATACTTTATTAAGATTAATGAGGCGGCGATAGCCGAGTGTTTGTCGTCGCTTCCACGGCTCATGTCGTGGTTTTGAGGCTTTGATATTGTTCAAGACCGACATATTTAACATAGTTAAAGTATGAGAGCTCAATATCTTCTCGTGGCGTAGTGTGAAAGTTAGGGAAGGGAGAACCAAAGCAGCTGTCGACTTCCTCACTTGATCGTGATTTAAAATGACGAGGTTCAAGGCAATAGCACACGTGTTTTTTCTAAGCTCGACGTAAATCAAACATCAATCAATTGTAAGATTCTTATTGAACAATTGATCTTATTATCAATCAATTGATCAATCTTACAACTGATCTAATTATCAATCAATTGTAAGATTCTGAATCGTAGTAAAATTAATTTACTATTTAGTCTCTATGGTTGAACATAATTGCGTCTCATATTTACATCAGTTAAGACATATATATTTTTAAAAAAAACTTCATTAAGTTAATAAAACTGATCATTAAAGCATAATCGATCTATTTAAAACTAATGTATAAATAGTAAGCACATAATCGAATGGTCGTTTTATTCTTTTAGGAAAGAAAAACAGCAACTGTAAATTTTAAAATAATATTCCATAAATAACAACATAATGAAAAAAAAAATATTTGGGTAAATTACGAGAACTTTGAGTAAATAACAATATTGTTTTTTGATTTTTTTTTAAAAAAATTATATATTTTTAAAGAAGTTTGTGGAAATTTTTTAACTATTCCCGCTGACCTTTTTGTCGTAACTTCTGTTTAATTTTAAGTGATATGGATAGTAGAAGTATTATCATCTGAAACATATAGAACTGATAGTGTATCCAAAAGAATAAGTCAATTAACAAAATACTTGTAAATTGTAAGACAAATTGAATCGCTTTTCAGAGTACTTAATAAAATAGTTATTATTAAAAAATAATGTTTGAACATGCATTTATTTAATAATAGTTTTCAAATAAATTTTCAAAAAATGTAATATTTTAAAAGTTGATGACTATTTTCAAATATATTTAAATGCATTCAAATTAAAATCATAGGGCAAACGAATATTTGTTATGAAAGATGAAGCAAAGAGAATGAGCCATCGGAAGCTGCATCATTGATCGGACCTATTTAGAGGAACAAAGGGTTTGATTTGATAAGGTAATTTAGAATCATAATTTAGAAAAGTAGGTGACACCAACACCTAAACTGGTACAGCACTTTTCTAGCCTCCACACAACTACCTGTAGGACTTTGAAACTAATTCCATTTATGAGGCAAAAATATTCCTCTTGAAAGGGCTACGATTTGCAAACGGAACTGTGTGTATGCGTATATCTACTGAATATATCTTTAAGTTAAGTTATTAAGTCATTTTTAAGAAATCTGTAAAATAGATATATTTCTGATGACGCAAGTACATATTTACTTAATTTAGTTCCAAAAGAACAATTATCCTATAATTGATAAAGAATATAAACAAATAATAAGAATATCATAAGGTGGTATATTTTTATTTGCTTATATTCTTTTTATTTGTTTCATCTTTCACCAGAAGGTTAATATTTAAGTAATTGTCTTCTTGTGTGTGTGTGCCCTAAAATATACTTCTAGTAATAGTACCTATCAAAGCCTGCAAGTAATAGTATTGTTAATATTAACATACATTTCTACGAATTACATTAATAATAATAATTTCATATTGTTTCTTACAAACTTATAATAATAATCTTAAAACTGAATTCTTCTGGATTATTATTGACAAATTGCTGATAATAAAATTTATAACGATATTTACAATGAGAGAGAAAACTTTAATTTTCTACTACACAATGTATTTTTCTGAGACAAAAATTTTAGTATATTGATTCTTAAAAATATTATACATAATTATTTAAATTTTACGCCATAAGAGATAAGTTATTATATTTTCTGAAATATAAGATTTTTTTTTAAAAAATTCACAAAATTTGTATGGAGGTTAGTTAACTCATTAACACAATTTAAAATATAATTATAAATAGAATAACTTATTTTATTTATGATATAAAAATATTTAAAAGTTTCTTAGTTTTTGTTCTATAATTAATTTTGTTGTTTTGTGCTTTATTGTTTTTTACAAATTTAATAAATTGTTTTCATTTTATAATTTTTTGATTCTTTTTAATATTATAATATATTATTTACTTTCTTTTTGTAATAATCTATTTTTAATGTGTTTTAGCTCGAAATTTATAATATAGAATGAGTAACCATTTCTCCTTAATCTTGAATATATATTTGTTTGAGAGAGTGTGTGTGATTTGTGAGTGAGATCACTTCTAATAAAACATTATCTTTGTTACATTCCATTATTTTTACATGCTACATGTCATGTTTATACTTGTTTTGATTCTCACTCATATTTTAAAAATATTATTTTTGTTACTTATCAAAATTCATTTGTGTAGGGTTGGTACTGTAAAACATGCTTAAATTCTCTATTCACTCCCATAACTGAAGGTGTATTATTTATTTTACTAGGTACCCAATTACCTTTTTTGTATGTAAATGGCATATTTCATTCACTTAGTCAGAACATTTTTGCTGTTTTATTGTTCTGTTCTATATTAATTTTGTTGGATTTAATTGTGTCATATATATACATAAATAAAATAATTGACAAAAGTTAAAAAGTTGATAAACTAAATTAACGAAATAAAAATCATAAAAATTATAAACTGAACTACTTATATTAATTCAGATAATGGAAGAAAACTGAATAGATAATTTTAGAAGGAAAAAATAGAAACACAGAAAGTTGCCTTAATAAAATAATAAGAACGAGAATCTAATTGAATGAAAACTTGAAAAAATTCAGATGAACCACAAAAAATGCATGAGTTGAAAACTAGGCATAAAAATATTTTTTTATATGCAATCTGACTTATGACAGATTTGCAGGCTTTGTTTAGCCGAATTAAGGTACTTCTTTAGCTTCCTCATTGTAACATATGTCACTGCAAAGACAAAAAGTTGAACTACGAGCGCTCTAACAAGGTCATCATGGTCAATTCTCACGCCAAGCGTGAGTTGCGAACTTTTATTTCTTTTTTTTACTGGAAGAATTTCACAAGCTCATCGGAGATTGAATTGTGCTCACCGTGCAAACTTGTGAATGATGGTATTGTGCGCAATTGATGTAGAAAACTTAAAGATAGTTGAATTGATGTGAAGGCGGACAAAGATGAAAGTCTATGGCTAGTGAAGACCATTGTTGAGCAAGTTGATCAAGTTGTTCGAAAAAGAAGGAAGTTTAGTGAATTGTGTGTAGATTTTCTGAACATTTCAAGATCAGCTCTGTGTACGATCGTAGCGGAGCATTTATACTACTGACAATTTTGTGTGTACGTCGAATTCCGAAAAAGTTATCTTAAAATCAAAAGGGGAGAGCTATGGTATCATCCTTAGCATTTTCTCTACGTTACGAGAATGAGGGGCAAGAGTGCTTTTAAATTAATCATCGCCAGAGATAAAACTTGAAAATTTTGTGACCATCCAGAATCGAAAGAACAATCCAAACAATTGTTACAAACATACTCCCAGAACAAACCCAAAAAGGTTAAGTAAATTTCTATAAAAGATGAGATAATAGCTGCTGTTTACTTTGATCAAAAAGATGCACTGATGATGGAGTTTATGAAGGCCGAGCAAATGTGTATCATCAGATATTCGGATGGCCGCGGAGATCAATTCTGAAAAAAGGAAGAGGCATGGTGTTGTATGAAATTATTTTGATTCATAACAACTTCCGACCCCATACGGCTGTGGTAACCAAACAGCTTCTTGAAAAAAAATTGGTTGGATGTGCTTGATCATCCGGCGTATAACACTGACATGGCATCGAGTGACTCTCATCTCTTCCAACAACTAATGAAAGGTCTTGGTGCGAACTTACGAAGCGTTTCAAGACGCCATGACCATCCTCAGCATGGTAGAGGCAATCGTTTATGAAGAAAGTACAGAAACACTCGATCACCGTTATGATAAATGTCTCCTTATTCACAATGACTATGTGGAAAAATACTTATTAATTGTACCCAACCTCTATTTATAAAACTACTCTGTTATTACCAACCTAAAGGGTTACTGTTTGAGTCAAAGACAATAAGATCACCAGAGCTCTTTTCAAAATAAAACTTACTGGAACTCTTTTCTGGCCAGTCCCTAATCAATCTATCGATCTCGCTCAATAAAATATCCCAATTCGCATTCCTTTGACATATTAATCTTTGCTTTGATTCTAATATTTA
Organism: Nephila pilipes; assembly: GCA_019974015.1. Lineage (NCBI taxonomy): Eukaryota > Metazoa > Arthropoda > Arachnida > Araneae > Nephilidae > Nephila > Nephila pilipes. The sequence goes on from BMAW01026593.1 coordinate 983,490, forward strand.
ATTGAATATTTTAATAATCATTTAAGAAGTTAGCACACCTTTTGGTAACTAAATATGTTCTTAACAAAATTTGCAAGGAACAATGTTTCGATTTTACCTTCAGACACTAAGATACACCCCAATTATAAATCATTATAATGTTTGTTCGATAAAAATGCAAAGACTGAGTATCGAATACATTATGTCTCGTACATAACATAAAATTTAATTTCTGTGGTGGGACATTCATTGTAAAGAAAGATAACCCAATCTCACTTTCTTGATTCCACACAACAATAACATAAGGTGTTTATTAACTACGTAACTATTCCCACTTGTATTTTTAATGTCCCTCGACAGTTAAAAAATAGCCCTCATGCATATATATATATATATATATATATATAAAAAACAAATCGAAATTTACTTAAATATATTGTACAAATAATAATTGCCTGTTGTAGGAGATAAAGTAACCTACAATATGGGACAAAAAATTTGAAATTGGAATTAAGGCAATTTAATATGCAGCTAAAATAAGTGTATTAAAATGTAAAAGTGATCTATATTGACTCAATTAGTGATTGGTAGATTATTTTTTGGTGTATCAGATATTTTTAAAAAGCAAGTTCCATCTTAGATTACTTGAGACAAACATCAGATAACAAAAACTAATACAAAGGGATGGCATAAATACAGACTTCGTATGCGGTCAGTTGTCGCAGAAATATGGCTACATAAATTCTTCGAGCAGATGTTGTAGGCCAATGTAATATGTTATTCCTATGGAATAATGTTTAGAATTTATTCATTTATACTTATGGAGTATGAAATATTTAATTACACACCAATTTCTTATGATTACGGTCCAAGTGACCAAGTTAATTAAATTACTTCTTAATTTAAATCAAACAAGGTAATACAAAAACATATTTACATATTATAGAGACATATTTAAGTAAGTTATTTACAATATTTGTGGATAGATTTCTTATCAGGTTGCAGAAAATCTTCATTAAAGAATTAGCGCATGTTTGATGAATGGGATTATAGTCTATATCTCGTAAGCTGGTTATCATTTTAACAATGCTTAAATATTCTTATTTTTTCAGTTTGAAATAATTTTGCTTCAAATTAAAGTCAAAAATACAATATTTCGAAATTGGAATACGAGTGATATATTACCTCCGTTTACACTACATTGATATGTAATTTGGAACTTATTGGTATATTTATAATAACTGATGTTACTAAATTAAAGATAAATACACGTGATAATTATAAAATATATATATTTTTATTTTTCTATTGGTTTTCAATGAAAGTTTTGGGCCTCATTAAATTACTGTTGCAAATAAACGACAAAAAATATGATCACTGTTCAGTTTCATATCCAAAAACTATTGTTGGGGTTTGCATATCTTCATAACCATGTAAGAAGCAATTTTGTTGTTTAGAATTACAACTTGGTAAAATGTAAATACTGCACTACATTCAGTCTTATTTCTCCTATTTAAAACTATTCAACTATTAATATAATTTAAGAAAGTAATACAAATATGACGATTTCTTAATAAAAATAATTACGATACCACAAAAATTAAATTTGTATTAGGGTGGGGGGAGATCGGGTGCCTTTTTTATAAGGATGCATCCCCCCCCTCTTCTTCGATAACACTGACCCAGACCCTTTTAGAGACAACAAAGGATTTTCTGTTCTTTTCTCAGGAATTCGCTTCTTTGGAATCCTTCTATCTCTTTTAAATGAAAACAATTTAAGCATGACGAAAAAAAAAAGTTCTTACTTAAAATTTTCAAGCATCTTTATAATAGTATTATAAAAGAATTATCCGGAAGTATTTCAATTTCGAGAAAAACTCTTGAGGTGCATATGTTCATTTGCAACCCCGGGGGACAATACTGTCTCTGTTGGTATTTCTAAATTAAAAATTGTATTTTGAAATGGAACTACGTAAAAATTTAAAACTTGATATTATAACTATTTAAACGTATTTCATATTTTTGTTGCTAAATATTATCATATATGGAAGAAATTTTTTTAATTTCTATTAAATAGTTTTTATTCTTTTACACTGTTTAATGAATCTTTTTGAATTTTCAACTTTACCATCATATTTCAATTATTATAAAAATCTTGAGTAAATAATGTAATTCAAATTCATTTTCCCTATTATTTTATTACCTTTACATATCAGCACTAAAAGTTTAGCTTAACGTCCTCAAACAATGCGCAATTTTCTGTTAGAATAATCCCTCCTGCAATTTTCTTTCTGCTTAATGCTCTAAGTAATTTTTATATTAAAATAAGTTTATGTAAACACAAAAACAAGTTACAGCTTCAACAACTAAAATCGAAATCATTTCAAAAATAATACAAGAATTAAATGAAATTTTGCAACGGTGCATGAAAAAATGCGAATTTCTACACATTTTAAATACATGCTTAGAATCACAGAGCTCATTATCAATTTAGTACAAACTACCGTTCTTGAAACCTAGCTCAAAACATGGTACAGAAATTGTTCTAATCGTTTTTCTTGATATTTCATTGTTAATATTGTCTCTGCATGTAGCGTTATTAATCCTTTTGCAGTTACAGTGAAATGTTATTGGATCCTTCTTTAAATAGATTTTCGGGTAACAGCTGCTGAACAAGGGTAGCTAATTAAAATGTGTTGTCTAGTCCTTTTGAGAAAGACACTTGTTAAAATGAAGAGGCGTGTTTTATTAAAGAATAACACTGTATCAACAGTTTTTTATACTTTGCTTTCAGAACTGTTGCAGTTGTTTAAAAATACACAATATTCAAATTTTATTTATTCAAAACACTTATTATGCATCAAGGAATAACTGAATTTAAAAACAAATTTCTTTTAAAAATGAATTATTTCCCTTTTAAATTATCATATTACTTCAAAAATATATTAAATGCATATATTTAATGCTTATTTTAATTCCTAGACAAAAAAAATTGAAAAAAGGATTTAATTTCATGAAATATCCAGCTAAATAATTTCCAAGGCAAAATAATTTTATCCTACTGAATGAAAGTAATAATGCGATTATTAAATAAAAAGAATTTCGGTTTAAGACTTAGTTACATCAGGATGCATGTGCTCATTACAAATAAATAATTTCCATGAAATTCTTAGTTCTAAAGTTAGAACAGCAAAACTGGAATTCTATAATTTAGCATAAAAGGAAATATGTTTTTGAGAGAGAACATGAGTTGAAAAAGTATTAAAATATAAGTACATGTAAAGTGTTAAAGTAAGTTTGATCTAAGGAACTTTATTGAAATTTTTGAGACAAATATTACGCAGTATTCTCTCGTCGTATCTTGATTTTAGAATCCTATCCCGAATCATGCTCGATGGAGTTAAACTGAACCGTGAATTCTAATCCTCCATTGGCTAAGTGGATACTTGATGGATATTCTTATAAACGTTTTAATCAGAAGCAATACAAGAGCTATTGACGACACCTGAGATGGTACTTTTCTCACCAAACTTCCGCCCTACTCTTGCAGCCTCGACAGATTTCACGTGCTACAGGGTGGGACTTCAGTGTAATCAGGACTCGAATCTACGACTCGAAGGAAACAACGCAGGTAGCGAATTCACGACCATTTCCTCTAGGATAGCTTGACCATGTCACTATGTGGAACAACAGAGCACATGAAATTGAACTGAACCTCTAAGAGACCTCACATGAAAATCTGATTAGTGAGTTACCGTCGTCAGAGTACCTAGATAAAACTGGTATGAATTTTCATGGCTTGAAGGATACTAATTATGACTTTCCTGGATCTAGATAAACCAATAACAATGTTAATGGTTCGAAGGATACTAAATTATGATTTTCCTAGAATGTATTTCCTTTAATATTGATATTGGTTTATTAAAACCAAAATCAATATTAAAGGCTCGACGAATACTAAATCATGTGTAAATGTATTAATTAGGTAAAATGTTTTATTTAAACTCTAAAAAAGAATGTTTCTGAACGAAGCCCTATTTTTTCATTTATCTTGTTACGCCTTATGAAAATCATGAAAAAATTTTAAATTTCGTAAGATTCTGTAAAAGTTTTCGAGTAATGGAGTAATAATGAATCACCTAATATTAAATGAATGTCTGCCACATTTAATGATAAAACCATTTTTACTCCATTTGTTTCAAAGCATTTTATACTTCACACATATAAAGCATAACAGTTTCTCAATAAAAAAAATTGCAAAAAATGGCATTATTATGAAAAATAAAAGTTATTTTATACAGTTATGAAAAAAGTGTAACACTTTAAACTTCTTCCATTTGTTGGAATCCTCAGGTAATAAAACCTTGAAACCAAAAATTTCCTTTGTATGTGTGTAGCTCCCATCATTGTAGCTCAAGAAATATTCAATCTTAAAATTTCATACGGATATCTCAGAGGTTTATGAGGGCGTATAGAAATATTTTAAATAATTATCGGCTCCCATTCATCACGCGTTGTTAAGGAATATGGAAAAAGTATCATTGGATTCAAAAATGGAATCCTTACTCTAATTAAACAAAAAAGTTGGATTTTGAAATAGGTGTATGTTAACTAATTGATCATTTACACCACATACTTTATTACCCTTTGAGATTCATTATATATTGATACTTGTATGTCCATATGCTATGAGAATTATTTATGAGAACAAGTCATTTTTATGTTGTGAGAACAAGCCATTCTCAGTACTTTAGTATTCAGAATGGCTTGTTTCTTATAGACCGACTTCAATGTGATTACCCCTAAATTGCTACATTGCGAGATGTGTTCTTCAACTATCTTTTTTATATTTGGACACTTATCATATGAAGGCAAAACTCAGAAAAGAACTAACTTTAACTAATAGGCTTATTCTTTGATAGAAATAAAAAATGTATAATATTTTAATTTGTATTTTAAAAATTGTAGAAAAAGATAAGGAGCATATGATGTGTGAAAATATTTCATACTTAAGAGATAATTAAGCCTTGTTTTCTCAAAAAGAAATAATTAAAGCCTTAAAATACGTTTTCGGCTCACTACTTCAAAACCATTATTCTAGCATTGTAAAGCTATACTAGGTATTTAATCACAATTTATAAATTATATGCTGAAAATATCGCAAATAAATTTAAATTATGATAAGTAAAATCATAAATAAATTAGAATGATAAAACTTTTTGCAAAAAGAATTATTTTACTTTCTATACCGTGATATTTACTAAAATAGGAAACCTAATTTTTTTAAAATTTAATTTTTCAATAAAAAAATACTACATATTTAATCCTTTTTAAGAATGGCTTATTTATAATGTTATGTCAATAATTATTCATAGAAGAAAATGATAAAAATAATTTGATTTCTAATAAATACATCATATATACAGAGATATTTCATATAGATATTTTATATGCAGGCGAAATTAAAATCAATTGAATCATTTGATATTCAATAGGTACGATCACATGCAAAAGGATAACACCAAAAAAATTTTAAGGGGAAACACATAAAAACAAAATGAGAGCTGACGTCGATAACGTTCTTTATGATTAAAAAACATTTACTTTTTTAAAAGAAACCTCATTTGGGAAAACCGTTTTTTTACAAATGCATAAAAATTGCGTGAAGTATGGGACTCAATGGCATTTTAAGTGGAAGAGAAATATCGACTCTTTAAATTGCCCTTCCAATACTTTTCCCCGAGAAACGGACGAGATAAAAAAAATAATGAAATTTTGAATGCTACAGGCTCATTATTGAGAGACGAAATTAAATTCCTCTCAGCTCAAGTAACAAAATGAAGGGGAAAAAAAAAAGAAGAATTCGATTTTTTTCTTCATTCCTTGAAATCAACTGGTTTGATATCGATACTTTTCCATTCAATGAAATCCAAATTTATTTTATCGTGGAGTAGAAACATTGATTTTGTCTTCAGCTCATTGTAACCAAAAAATTCGATTACGAGAAATTTTTAAGGAAACCACCTAATATATAAAAAAAAAATATTCGATTCCAAATTTAAAAAAAAATTATCTCTAATTTCATTCAGAGAAAAACTGTTTTAAATCCTAATCAATGTCAATAAATATAATAGCAAAGTTTTCAGGTCCTAAGTAACAGAAATTTCTCTTATGCATACGAAAAAAGAAGAAAAAGTAGAAATGCAGAAAAAAATCAAGTACAACAAAAAAAAAAAAAAAAAAAAAAGAATTTAATCATTAAAAAAACATTTTTTATGAAATTAAATGCTTAACTATGTGACTATGTTTCACTTGTGTTCATGTTCCAAAATTAAGTTAGGCTTAGGTAACAAAAATTCATCCAGAACCTCTTCGATAAAAACTTAAAAGCTTCATTGTAATATACTTGTATAATACAATTACATTCCTCGTAATAGAGAGATTTATAATCACCCAATTCTGAATAATCTATTACAGTTTGAAATGACGCTGATTTTCTTTCTTTTTCAAGTAATGCATTAATCAAAGAAAGCTTTTATCAGAAATTGAATCTATTTTCGTCATCAACAAATCCGGCAACAGGAAATGTTTTCGTTAGTTGCACCTCCTGACGCTATCCGTTAATTAATTTCGAACTAAAATGTTTTGTTAATATAGCAAGAATGCACTTAGTCTGGAATTATTTTCTCTTAAGATTTATGCCTTTTTAATAGAAAGGCTGGCAATCAACCTGAAATAATTGAGTTATTCACAAAAGAATGCATTCCGTACCTAAATTTATACTGTTTTGCATAAACAACTGAACATGTAAATGTATTCGTAATGCATTCGTTTATTTTTCTGTGAAATTAATTTGATTTGAACTGCATTGTTGTCTTTTATATAACTGGTGCTACTATTTGTTTCTCAAGATCTGTGAATGAGATATTGTCAGTAAAATACAAACAGTGTGACAAAATGTGCTTGATCTTTGCTTCAAATGACGTTGCTTAAATGCTTATAGTGGATAATCTTTTGTGTAAAACTTTCTGATATTCTTTTAATTTATGAACAAATTAAACAAGTAATAGGCAGAAATTCCTTTACATAAAAGATAAATTATACGTAATATACTACCATCGAAACTATTGTTTGAAACATTTAATACTTAATACCTATAAAGATAAATAATGAGACTTACGATCTGACAAGAAATAATTCATGTGTTGTTATCAAGATCTTTTTGTGTCATGGGCACAAACAAATGTATAACTTCTGTTTTGCTTTATTAGAGAAAGGCCAGAAATTACTTGTTGTTCGAATTAAATTATTTAAATTTAGTTCACTGTATAAAAACGCTAAATATCTTTATTTCTTGAATTTTCAAGTGTGACTTATATGTACTTATGTATTCTAAAAGAATAGATACTATTGGAGAATAAATAAGTTCTGAAAATTTCAAGCAGCTACAAGGGCTGAAATTTACTATAATATAATATGAAATTTTAATTGCCATCGTTGTTAGTAATATAAGATTACATTCGTGGTTGTAAGTAACCATTGTAAAGAAAACTTGAATTATTTTCCATTTTAAAAAATTAATACTTAACCTCTAGCAATGATGAATATTTTTATACCTTTGGTATCTAAATAAATTATAAGCATAAATCATCTGAATGGCTTATTTGTTGACATCACTTGTTTAACTATTACCAGCACGCAGTACGATGTGTACCGTTTGAGAAACTGTTTCTAAACTCAATATGTCCAGGCGTTACTTCGTGGACGACCAGCAAACTCCTTACAACCTGACCCTTCTCTCTAAGATTCCCCTCCGTTTACAATTTCTGTATAAGATGCAATTCCTTTGCAACAATGTTCCAAATGATGCTAGATAGCTAGTGGAACATGTCGCCATTAGAATAAAATCTGTGGAAAAGTACAAAACGTTCGCTTTTCATTTTACAGCTACAAAATGTTTTCGTCGCTACCAAAGCTGAAAAATGCAACTGTACATTAAGTCCAAACTATGGTGGTGGTATTCTAGCGACTGATAAAAGCGAACTTTAATAAGCAGTTCCTAATAATCAGTTCTCAAGAATTATTTTTACTATTAAAGTTTAACATTATAAAATTTTGAAAAAATAATATAAAGCTCATATCCTGATGAAAGAGTTACTTTGAAGCCCAAAACCGTACATTCCCTTCCCGTTCTCCCACCGTTCCCTAGCTTGTCGAGTATTCTTTCTAAAAATCGGGACTTTCTTAAGACCCCGCGGGACGCAGGATAAATTGTTAAAAATCGAGACTGTCCCGCTTTTCGCGGGACGTCTGGTCACCTTATGCAAAGGCCAAATGCAATAATTACAGTGTAATAAGTTCAATGAACCTTTTAAATGAAGATGTCGAATATTATGCCCTGTTGCCAAATAAAATTTGAACACCAATAATAATTAGTTAAGTTGAGAATAAAAGGTTTCAAAATATGGATTATTTAATAAAAAATCTCATAATGAATACAATCATGTATAGAAATCATATCCAATGAAATACAAACCAGAATTTTAGTTGTTAAAATTATTTGGAATCCATTGAATAAAATAAGCGTCTGTAAACGCAGCAGAAATGTTTTAAGAGATTTTAACAACTAGACAACTAACTAGTTGTCTTTGTAAACCTAATATTGTGTGATGGATTTGTTTTTGAATGGAAAGATACTAAAATTCCACGAAAGTCCTGAAAGGTAATACACCTAATGTATGAGACTACATTTTTTAAAATGTCACAATTCTAAAGATATTAAAATAAACTCTCACTCCTCACGATGTAAATATCAAGATGTAAATATTCGTATAAATCTATTCATGAAATAAAGATCCTAGTGATAAAAAAAAATTCCGCAATATAAAAATTCCTTTCTAGATGTTAAATCCAATTTGTTTAAACAAATTTTAATATCCTCTAGAGTCTCCTACGAGCTCCTCATGGGAATTCTTAAATATATATCAAAATTGACCATTATACAATTTATTGGGAATATATTTTTGAAAAAAATCTAATGGATAATCACATTTTATACATTCTCCAATAAGTTTTTTAATACTATTGAATCTGTCTTTATCACGAGTAGCAATTTCTTACGATGCAAAAAGTTTAAAATAATATTTCTGTATATGGATAAGTGAATATTACTTTCCCAGTAAGGCATTTTAATTACCCTAAACTTAAATGCATCTCTTTTATCAAATAAATTACTATAAATGGTGTAATCCTTTAGCTGTAATTCTGTATTGAAATATTCAGCCTTACTTGTATCTGAATTTGTCTGCAATAAAACCAAATAATTTGGGGGAAAAAACAATGTTCGGTAAAAAAACTTCGACATTTAATAAAAATTATTAGGTCGTACTTGTATCTATGTAAAGGATAAAGAGAGTTGTTCATTGGTTCGATTCTTAAAAATGTGAGTACAGATTATCTAGAATGTTGCTAGCTGCTCCTTCTTGAGGCAAGCCCTTTATCTGACTGTATATTTTCTTGTTGAAAATTATATAATTTTCCTGCAGTACTAATTGCAAAAGATTCTTGAATTTGCTTAGTTTTATCGTATGTTCTATGTTATATTTACTATAGAGTATCATCAGAATCCTAACCATATCCTCCATATCAATGGAATTAAACAGATCTTGAAACTCATAATTATAAATTGCCTGGACTTGGGTATTGCCTATGGAATTAATTAATTCTATACTATTTTTAATAATAGTCGTTTCTTCAAGTTTTTCCAAACTATTATTCTAAACATTCTGCAAGGTTTTACTAGATTTAGTTATGTATTATATTTATTTGTTATAGTTCTGAATTTAATTGGGTTCTTATGGACTTTAAGAGTTAGGAAAACAGTAGGAAATTTCCTATTATTGAACTGCAAACCAAGTTTTTATGAAATGCGATTAACTTATTAGTAATTTATCTGTTTTCATACCTTGAAAGAATAAAAGCTTCATTATTTTGAAAATATTCATCCATCTTTTTAAAGTAAAAATGCCTACATATAATTGTAAAGTTCCCGGGAACTTTATCTACATATCCTATTAAAAATTTTTGTAGAATTTTTATAGAAGGTCTAATATTTCTATATTTTTTTCCATTTTTAAATCCATAATTAATATTTTTTAGATTGTTGAAGACTACATTTTTTAAAAGCCTCATAGGGCATACTATATTTGATAGCTATTTAAATTATAAAATTATCAAGATCCTTACATATTTTATTTTGAGCTACATAATTGCTCTCAATTATTAATAATCTATAACCTTTATCTTTCTTCATAATATTTCTTAATTTTCCATCATTAATTAAATTCGAATCTCCAGTGGCCACGGGGCCATGATATTCATCCACGTAGTCACCGTACCGATCACACACATACGCACATCGATCAAACAAATCCGAATCCTCACCAGAATTATAATTGAATATTAATCTTCCTAATTTTTTCTGGTACTTGAAAGCTCTTTTTGTAGTTATATTTTTAATTGGAAATAAATGCATATATGTTTTTAAACGCTCGAAAAATTTATCTTATTGAAAGGTTTGTTCAAAAACCTAATTGTGCAATATTTCATCAACTATAAGCATCTTTATATTCAGTTTATTAATAATGCAATTATTTAGGTCTATCATAATATGATAACTTTGTTCATCTGATAGCTTTCCAAATATCCTCCTAACAACTCTAATTTCGGCCTTTTTCAATCCGAATATCAAATATTTAATCTTTTTAATGTTGAAGTTCTTTTTAAAATCTTTTTCTAATTCTATAACGTTATTAATGATGATATTTGTGTCCGTATGTTTCCTTTTTTTATGTTTACCTCTATTATTTCTTAGATTTTCAATTTTGCATTTGTCTTCGGTATAAAAACATACCATAATATCTTTTCGTTTCATCAACTGAAGCAAATTTCTATTATAAAGTATTATATTTAAATCATATGGGTAAGTTGTATTAAAAAGTCCTTTAAAGAAATTTTCTGACCGCAACCTTTTCATTTTATTGGGAAAAATCTTAATTTTTTTTGATAAATGTTATCAATTCCATGCATATTAAAATGTGAGATATAAATTCTACAAAACTGATTTTCATTTGGTATAACTTTGTATCAGATTTGTGCTGATACAAAGATTTGATACAGATTTGATACAGATTTGTGCTGAACAGATTTGTGCTGATTTTGATTTATTCTTACATTAATATAATTAGATGTTTGACAAATATATTTATAATCACATATTCTAAATTTCATCATATAAATACAGTTGTTCGTTTTGCAGAATGTAAACAGGGATTTTTCATCTCTCTGTTTTATACATATCATGATACATGTTTTGTATTTTTTATCACTACAATTTCTATATTTTCATTTTAACTCACTTAAATCCTGCGAGTATTTATCATAAAAAATCGCCTCAAAATTTCTATTAGTCTTTATGTCATTTCGAATAGATCCATTTTCAATCTACATCCAGAGTCATTAGATATATTCTTAGTAAAATTACTATTCCAAAAAAAATTATAGTTTTATATTTTCTAGTATAATAATCTCTAGAACTCAAAACACCATCAAAAGAAGAACAATCATAAGCATTTTTGAATATTTTAGCCTTAAAGTTATTTTGTATATTGGTTTGTTATGTCTGCACCCACTTTCGTAATTATTAATATCACATAAATCCATCAAAGTATGTCATTGAGTACTGAAGAAATCATCTCACTCTTCAAATTTACACCTAGAGATCATAATCGTAAAATGGTAATTTTTTGACGGTACCATCATAATACAAACCGGGGATTTACAATGAAGACAAAATGACACTCTCTCTATTTTTATAATAAAATTTATTTTCATTAATACAATTAAAAATTATTTAGAATTATAGTAAGATATTAAATAAAACATCCATATTATATCGATAAAATTATTAATAAAATTATCCATCATATATCATCAATAAAATTGTCTATAAGATATCATTCAAAAAAGATTCATCATAGTTTCAAAATATATAATAAAGTAAGCACAAGACTATAGGCCAGTATAGTACTTTTTTAAACATTTTTTATACAAAGTTAAAATTTGAATAACATAGTCCACTGAAACAACAAATTTAAAACCATACAGCTGTACTTAAAACCAAGAAACAAAGTTAAAAAGCAATAAAAAGTAATATAACAACAGACAAAGAAAACATGACAAAAATAACAAGCATAGCCATATTTGGAATCTATTAGGAATTCAAAACTAATTATAATCCCTTTGGTAAAAACCTGAATCAGATATTCAAGACCTCTCTAAATCATAAATTCATACAAAAATAGGTGCAAAAGTGCCATAGGATTGCAAGAAAATATACGTAGCAACAAAAGAAAACAGTTACAGAACTAAGTAAAATAAATAAATAAAAATTGAAATTAAATTTGAAACTAAATGAATTTAAATACCCTACGAAACAAAACATACACATTCAGTCTGGGGATTGAATCGTGGGGTTAAACATGTTCTACAGTACTGACTCTCGTGAAAAAAAAGTGAATGCTTATTTATAAGATCTGAGAGATAACGAAGTTATAAACAAAATTACAGATTTCTATAAAATAAAATACGAAAAGGAAATGACTATTTAGTTTATTTCGAATTGCATAAAATTTAAATTATTTTGTAAGCGAGAATCATTTTACAATTAACTATTTTATGAAATATCATTCTTAATTTTGGTCCCCATTTTCTTTTTCACAAAAAGAAATATCAGAGAAAAAAGTTGAAAAATATGCATATCCTATCTATCAAACGAACCTATTCGTAGGAATTCAAAATATTATAAATTCATAATAAATGTTTCATAAAATTAATTCACATTTGAACTAGTTAAAAAGACCATAAAATACTTAATATATATATATTTAAATCCGCTTTAAAAACAAAAAACAAATCTCCGTCAACCTGACTCATAAATCATTCAAAATATAATATATTGGATAGAATATATTGGGGGGGGGGTCATTATTGCCACAATTATGTTTCGATTCGCATTTGATAATGACTGCATAGTCGTCGGACCTTCATAGCGCAATCTTTTCTCTTCTTTTTTAAATCAAGTAACTCCGAATAGGTATTCAAAATTATCCAGAGGAAGCAATCTATTTGCACTCGAAGAGACTCCTGTCTGCAGCTGCTTAACTGAAACCGTTTCGAAATCATTCCATTTTACAAAGAGGATACCGAAATTTGATTTGACGCGGTTTCACTTCAGTCGCGACAATTATTTATACATAGCTCCCTTCCCTCTGATTGGAAGACGGTGATATTATTCCAGGGAGATGCATAATTTAGATGGGCGATTGGTATAATATTCTAGAGAACACACTGCCGCTAAACAGAGGTGAACTAATGCATTGTACCAAACTCCGATACACAACTGCGCAAGTTCTTGAAACACCAGGTCTATACTTATGGTTATTGATGATAAAGTACTTTGTCTTGTTAGTATGATAAAAAAAAACTAGTGATTATTTATGAACGAAATATATTCTACTCGGGAGTTTTATTTGAGTTCCTTGGTATTACTTTTTCACGTCTTCAAATGCTTGAGTGAGAACATTTTGAAATTTTATTTTCCTAAACATACTTTGTCTCTGTTTTAAAGTCGTTTTTCTTCTTAAGCTCAGAATAACTACAAAAGAGAACACTTGAAAAAACTCATTTCCAAAGCAATAACGCATTTTTAAAATGAAATAAAATATTGAGATCACTTAGATGATTTTATGTATTCATATATTGATTAAAATGAAGTAAAATTAACGTAATTTATCAGACATTACTAGGGCGTAAGCATATTATATCAGCAAAAATTTAAAAATTCATTTTTCCCCTGTGATCGACTGTGGTTTGGTTACGGTGAAAGGAATAACGACCTTCATTCGATGCTGTTAGAATATTTGATTTAGCGAGATGTATTTAGCGACGCATTGAGAATTATAAGGAATAATGTAGGGCAAAAATGAGGCCATTATTCACAACTCTACAAAGAGTGAGGTGATGAAATCCAAAATAGTTTGATGAATTGATAATTTATTAACGTTTCTTAGAAACAAAAAGAGGGCAACGGACTTTTGGAACTCGGTCATGTGAGGAGGATGACATTTGAGTTGGCCCCTCCCTATCCAGATTTCCAAACCACGACCACGGGAGGACTTGAGATGTTAACAGATTTAATGTACATCACCCCTCTAACTGCAACTCTTTGAGAAGTTGAAGGTAGAGCTGAGTTTATGAACCGATTAAAACAACTCCGGCCGCAAGTTCCCGACTATGACCACTATAGATCCGCGGACGCTTCCAAATCGTTGAAATTCTTAAGTGTTGCCTAATACTTCATATTCCTGGTTTATGAATGTCATACACGAACTTAGTAGGTATGAGAACCATTCGACTGGGGCAATATTTTTTTGTCTCCTGGTCATTTGTTCTTGAAATAAAAGTCTTACTCTCTCCTCCGGGATATTGACCCATTTTGAGAGAAGCATTTTAAGATTTTACAAATAACTTAGATGTAATGAACCAGCTATACATGCACTGAAGGAAAAATTGAGTTAATTCAATTCCTTCTGCGAAACATAAAATACGAGTTACTTTTATTTTCTTTCTTCCTAAAGTATATTATTTGGAATAATTTCTGCTCAATGTACTTATTTAAAAATTTAATGTTTCATTGCAATGAAAATTAGCGTGGCCTGCGGTTTCGAAATAGAAATTAAAAAAACAATTTATTTATTTTATGTACTAATTGATCTTGCTAGAGGATACGAAGTGAGCATTTTTTTTAAAAAAAAGGAATAATCAACACGGGAGTTCTAAAAATAATTGCTAGTTTTTAATTTCTGAATTAGAGTTTATTTCTCCAGAAAAACTCATACATGTATTGACGTAGTTTTCAAAACAAAATATTAGTGTAAAATAATTTTGTTAATCTAAAATTCACTCATTTGAAAAAGAAAGTGAACGAAGAACATTGATGAATTCAGGAAATTCTGCTTTCAAAATATTTTATTTAACCTGAATATCTATAACAATGAAAGAAATATTCTATGTATTTCATTAATTTTTCTGAACTTTCAACATATTTTGCTCTACTCTGTTTGAAAAGGGCTTGGTGCTATCAAGTGTTTTAGAGTAGATATCATTTCAGAAATCATGAGAACGATATGAACAACATTAAAACACTTTGTTCAGCATTTTATGACATACAAGCAAATGATTTCTTTTGTAAAGAAACTGTTTCGTAATATTAAATTTTTTTAAAGTAATAGATATTATAATAAATTATAATATTTTGAAAACAAAAGACTTACTTTCGAATTCATGTGCATTGATTAGTATCTCTGAATATATAATTATCAAAACATTCTGTCAAGTGAAAAATTTCGGAATCAGAGCAAGGTAAAATAAATATATCCTATTTTAGTAACTAAGAAAAATATAGTTCACATTTTTTCAATATTATATTGTGCTTTGTCTATAATATGTAATATTAATAATTGTCATTCCTTTAGAAACAGGATAAAAAGAACAAATGATGCTGATATAATTTATGCCCAAAAGTTTCAGGATTTAGAAAAAATAAATACATTTTTAATACTTCGTGATGGAATGCAACTTAAAAAAACTACTTGTATTATTTTACTATGTACTATAGTGTATATACGTTGTCTTTGTTATACTTGTTTGTTTGTACTTTGAATTATTCATTTTTTTAATCAAGGAGCATTTCCCATATGTTCACAATCGACATGTACATAACGATCACATAAAACCAAGAACCTAAAATGTTACTTGCTTTTTGTGAATCTAACGTCATAGTATTTCTTTCTGTTACATATTATTTATTATTAGATATCTATGCATACTTCAGATAATTTATTACTTAAGAAAAGTAAACAAATATATTTTTGTGGTCTAAAAACTATCGCTTTTAAAATGTGTGTATTGATTAGAATTTATTTCCGATAATAAATTACAAATTTTATATAAAATGCTTTTAATTTAAATATCCAAATATACAAAAAAAATTTCACAAACATGAACAGAAATACTGCTTACTCAATACATAAATTATAATGCTGCGAAACTTTCTTGGGAAACAAAAAACACATTAAGAAGAAATGATTTTTTTCCTTACTATTTACTTAAGATTCACAAAAGAGCTGTTATAAAATACTACTTTAATATAATATACGAGTACTATTCTTATTTAATTCAACGTACGTACAGGTCTAATTAAGGTTTTAGTTTCATTAATGCGTTGCACTGGAAGCAACAGGAGGGCTATTAGCGACGGAATTCTTAATTTTGAACCTCGGTTAAGAGACAAGTATGACACCTGAGCGGCACTTCGTCTCCAAACTTCCACACCCTTAGGGAGACTTTGATCCTCGACAGATTTAACGTACATCATATCCGGCTACACAGCGGGTCTTTAGTGGCATCAAACCCTCGACTCAACGAAAACAGCGTGCCGCGAGTCCACGACCAGGATCACTAGGCTACCACGGCCATCAGGTCTAATTAAGAAAAAATCGTTAACTGAACTTCAAATTATTCCAAATAGGTTTATTTATGTGGCTTTTTCTCATCATTCCGAATATCTGGACAGTTTAAACTGTCTCATTATTTTAATCATTATCAACATTATTTATTTCTAACATGAATTATGACTCTAATATTGCAAATTCATTTAAATTAAAATCCGTTAGTAAATTTTTACATCTTAATTTTTTTAATTCATTAAAACAGTTACATAGAATACTAGGGAGCTATAGATTTCTTCCATGTTATCACATGTTACATAAACGCGGATGCGCATCGGAGTTTTCCTCGCCAAACCGTTTGGCTGTATTGTCTCTCACCAAGCGTTCTGTGTGGCTTAGGCTTTGAATACATGCATCTTGGAGACGGGCCATAAGGGTTGAACACTTGTTACATAATAAAGCATAGGGAAAAAAATGCTTGGCTCTTGTAGGCTTACGAAAGTTCGGGTAGTAATTTCAAAAATATATTCCGGATGTAGTTTTTAATGAAATAATATTCAATACAAATATTACTAAAAATAGTTTTGATTCTTATCGAGATGTTGAAATGAATGCGTGTCAGTGGAGCAAATGAAGCTCATCATTCTGAGTTTGCGCACTCAAGTATCAAATGCTGTTCCGAAATGTTTCATAAATTGTAACTTAGAACTAATATTTCCATCATGACAGCTCAATACTTTAAAGACGAGAAGAAACGGTTTCTGAGAAAATGTTTGTGAATTTCCCAAAAGTATTTTCCGTTGAGAAATGCATCAAGCACCAAGGTTTTGGAAAGAACTAATGGTGTGATAGAGAAACTACAAGAAAATTATATACCTTATTTTAAAATATAACCCTAAACAGAGTAATCAATCAAATAGTTCAGTCAAATAGTGTTCATCCTAACAGTGGTCTTTCTAAATGTGGGAATAATTTTTGTAGAATACATTTATATCCTTTAAAGAAGCTATTTTTATTTAACAGTTATTAGGAACTTAATGATTGTGACATAAATACGCTAGGTTGATTACATCTGTTTTGATTAGTGTAAAGTTAGAGGTTTGTTGGTTATGTTGAAGCTTAATTAATACACTTAAAGCAGTAAAATTAAAAAGATTCCCACTAAGAGAATAATTTACAATTATGAATGCAATTTCTCCAGCTTTACATTTCCCCCTCTAGGAAAGGTTGAGAAACTCTTAAGAATACACGTTTTTACAATGATTTTATTTAAATTGCGCGAATAATGTAACTGAAAAGAGTTTAATATTTCTTTAAAATGGCCATTGTTCTTCCAAATAAATACATTTTCAGCCCAGAATCTCTGAATGTAACACTTTTGATGAGAAAGATGCAGAGAAAGTAATTGACATTTAAATAAATAATGGCAGGGGAAAAGGTATTTCTAAGTATATGTTCTTTATTATTTGACATTTAAAGTAACGATTGTCTCCAAAAGACATGGTCCAATGCTGCGCTCTGACAGATCACTATAAAAATAAACACTGCGCAGAAAAGGATGCTGGAAGAAAAGTAGAATGTTGATTGTTTATTAACGTCGTACTTAGAAGAACACAAGAGCTACTAGCAATGGACCTCGTCATTTTGAACCACGGTTAAGTGAAGAAGACGACCAAATTTTCACATCATACCATTGTGAAGAATTTTAGTCTTATAAAATTTAACGAGTATCATCTCTGTTACACGACAGATATTTAGTGGAATTAGGATCCAAACATACGACTTGAGTGCAACAGCCCTGGCCATGAACTCGCGATCATGACCATTTGGCTACCATGGCCGTTGTTTCCTTAGAATCGGCTGGCTTGTTAGACAGCAGGCATCACGTGTTCAAGTCATATTTTTTAAATATTTCATCACGCAATCAGTTTATTTTTAAACAATAAGTTAGTTACGAATCGAAATGTATGAATTCGAAAGTAATACTAAGGATATGAATAACACAAATATGTGTTAAACATACAAATGTAAATACACATGCCTAAAACCCTTTTGCAGTGAATTCTCAACAATTTTCTATTCCATTAAAGTTCGTTTAGTTTATCTTACATGGTGTTTGGATAATATAAAACATATTCCCAGTATTATTATTCAAACTACATTTCTTTGCGTGGTGTATGTATGATATAGTGACCGTGGTGTATATGTATAGCCTAGTACTTAGGTCGCGAGCTTGTGGACTGCATTGTTTTCATCGGTACGTGTTTTCGAGCTCTGCTCCCACTAAACACTCACTGTGTAGCGGTGCTGGTTCATGTTAAATTTGTTGAGATCCCAAGTTCTTCCGTTGACGTGGCGTGGAAGTTGGAAGAAGGAGGTGTCAGCTCAGGTATTGTCCTCTTCATTTGACAGAGTTTAAAAATCACGAGGTCTATCGCCAATATCCCTTGTGTTGTTTCCAATACTGATGTTAATAAACAATCAATCAATCAAAAAACCATCTGAGTAAAATGAAAGAGTAACAGAAAAGTTGCATATTCCCTTTTAAGAAAATTAAAAGTCTACCCGGATTTAAATGTTGATATAGTGCATCATTTGCTAGCAAATGAAAAATAATCCAGTATTTTTATAGCTTGAATGTAAAAAATAACAGGGACACATGAAATAAATTCATTAATTTTGCGACATACCGCTAATGGTATAAGACAGTTTAAAAATGCGTATTTTACAAAATGTAAATTAATACTCGTAAATCGTGTCTATCTCTACATTTGGGCAAAACGTGATTAGTTTAATATGTTTTTCTAGTTATGAATATAAATAGTGTTGGTAATTATGAAGGGTAAAACTTTAGAAGAATAAAAATGAAAAAGAAAACAGAGAATATATACATTGATGCTGTTTATTGAAAATTTTCGAAAGATTAATAACTATTTTTTATTATTTTTATTAAAAAAAATAAAACGAAGAGCTCCTATATACATCTTTTCGTTCAAAAAATCCAATAATGATTTAGTAAGTGATTTTCCATTAACAATAAACATAAATAATAATTAAATGCCACGCTTTTTCTTTTTTTCAGACATTCTTTCTCTAAAAAGTTATAAAAAAAGTGCATGAAAAAAAAAAAAAAAAACATCACTCCATTTGAGTAATAAATAATGTCTAATCCTTTTTTAATTGTGTTTTGGGAATATTAGGGGAAAGAAATTTTAATCACATATTAGTGCAGGGTCACGCATTACCTCTTTGTTGATAAATATCTCAGGAAAGAAACAAGACGAATTTATAAAAGTCGATTATAAAGAACTTCTTTATATCTATAAAAAAAAATAAGTAAATAAAGCCACAAATAAGATATAAACCTAAAAACGTAGCTTTTGACGTCTAGATGAAAATAGATTCTTTTTATGAAGTCTCGCCTCATTAATAAGTGATTTCCCCTGGCGAAGGTGAATCATGAACAAAGCGCTCCTTCATTACGATAATGGTCCGCATTATTTACTCCGCGGGAAACATCTTGAGGAACAAAATGCGCATATTGAAGAGAAAAAGAATTTATGATCTTAAAAACAACCGCAAGTCATACGCTGTGACATTAGAATGTTAGAAGTAAACATCGAACATGATTTCAGTTCAACGACGGGACATCCAAAGAGTGAATGTAATTAACTTACAAAATAGCAAATGCAAAATCTGTGCTCTAAGGGATCAAAATAAATGTTGGATAAAAATTGAAATAAAATCAAAACTACTAACCTACTAAAGCTGTGATGGTACTATGAATTAATAATACATTACAATGTAGAAAGCTATTTTTTCCCCGTTTCTCTGCTATTTTCTATTTCCAGTGTTAAGTCATATATTAGAAGTCTTTGTCAGTCCCCATCCCTCATAAATGGGTCAAAATATTAGAAATTTAGATTATAATTATTATTTTATATTTAGTTTTTTTCCTTCTAAATACCTATTCAATGCATGAAATGAATGCAGATCAGAGATGATACGCTACACTAATTCGGATGAGCTATTAGCATTAATAACTGTTAATGTGGCGATCACACATAGTCAACAAACTTTATGCCCCTCTTATTTTGACATCTGGGAAATACAGAAGAAACAGACAACATGCTTGACATTTTGCGACCCGTTGTATCAAGAGCCGAACATCACAGGAGTCATAACCCCTAGAGAACCCCTACCATTCGTTAAACTTGATTTATTATCAATGCCAGAGTTATTTGCCACCCAGTCGGGTGCTTAGGGACTAATAGATTAAGTCATTAATTCCGTTACAACCAAATATCGTGTGTTGTAGTTTTGAAATGACGTGGACAAATACATTTCACGAAAACATTTTAAACTGGAAGTGATTTGAGTCCTGATTCCACTAATGATCAAGTATGGGCTGATATGCATTAAATTTGCCACGGCTCTATATTCTCTCATGGCTCAAAGCTCTCCCCAATTTGCTACCGCGGCCACTGGATAACAAAATGCTGAGTTAAATAAATCGATTTAAAATGTAACGCATTCCTTTCATGAAAAGCTTTTTATTCTATCAGTGTGCGTCCTTCGAAATAAATGCTCAGTTTTTCTCAAATTAATTTTGTTTGCATTAAGAAAACGTTACATATCTGGCATTTCACCAGATACTGAATAAATGAATCAGTAGTAGTACATTAACGGCGCAAGAGACAGATGTGATTATTCTGCACCAAACAAGGTAACACTGTGATGTAGACGTTTGAAAAAAATTGAAAAAAGAGAAAAAAATGGCTGACAAGAAGGAGAGCCGGAAACAGTGAAGTATCCTTGGGATTTTTAGAAACGCATCATTGGTATTTACCAAAAACAGTAAACCTCATACGAAAGAAAAAGAGCGCTTACGTCTCCCGGGCTCTGCAGATTCTGGAAAGTTCATTACTAAGGGTTTATTAAATCAAAATACTATTTGTAGAGTATTTTTTTGCCAGATATATCTGGCTACAAAATAATCTCGAATTAATACAAATTCTGTCAGAGAATCTAAATGAGAAAAGTTATTTAAATGTAATTAACAGTTTTAAAAATATGCTAAAATTGCTAATATTTTTAAGACAATAATGGCATGTACTTTTTAATTTAAAATTATTAAAATAACAGAAATTGTACGGAGCATTCGAATTCGTTACCCTAAAACAACGAACATAAGGCAATTATTTTTATATTAATGGTAAAAGGCACCTCTAAAATAATGTAGAAAATACTTTGACCTTCATTTATAACAAATGCTTAAGATATCTGCTCATTTCTAGGTAGCAATGTTGATCTCGTTTGCTCATACATTGAGAAATGCGTTACCAAGATATTGGGATTGATTTATTGTATCCTTTGGGTAATATGACAATTTTCATGTCGCCTATTTATGGGGATTATTTTAATAAACTTTGTTCTTTACATATTCCCACATAAGATTCCGAAGAAAGTTACACATCAGACGAACGATATTCTTAATTCAAAGAAGGTGGTGCAATATATAATATAAGTAACGGAAACACGGACATGCCTCATGATTTTCTCAGGCACAATTACTTCATCTCCAAAAAATACTTTAATCACCTTATTCTCTTGATTGAGTATTCCTTGGTGTTTCTCAGTGAGGAAGTTTAAAGTTCTAGAAAACAGTCCCCAAACTATAAACGAACAGAAAATTACCATAATACTCAAAGTGATGCAAGAAATCACTCCCAACAATTTGAAACACGTTTCAAAAAATATGGGAAACCGAATTTGGCTTCCTTAAAGAGGGTAGACGGTTATTGTAAATATAGGCTCAAATTTTATTTCTACACGTTGTGTCTTAAGTGTTTTTCAACATTAATTGTTTTAAAATTCTCAGTTTTTAAATAATAAATTTATGCATCGTCAGTACGAGTTCTTTTAGCACATCTGATATCATTCAACTCCATGTGATAACAAAATATGGCCCTCGTATAGAGAAGTAACTAAAAAACCTCTCTTAATTGTATCAAAAAGATATTTTAATTTGCATACATACAAATTTTAATTTTTTAAAAATCTAAATATTCATGTGGCTCTAAAATTATGCCCATTTTTTTTGTTTGTTTTATCAACATCGCACGAGATGCAACACGAGGGCTATTGGCTACGGACCTCGTAATTTTGAACCTCGGCCAAGTGATGAAGACTACACCTGAGCTGCTCCTCTCCTCTCCTAACATCCACACCACGCCAGCGGGAAGACTTTGAGTCACGACAATTGTAACGGGAATTATCCCAGGTTTCAAGGCGGGTATTTAGTGGCATCAAGGCTCGACAAAACCCACAAGCCGCGATTCCGCTATCATGACCACTAGACTACTAAGGCCATCCCTTTTTTTGAATTCTATTTCTTAAAGTATTCTACCGTAGACATGTTCAGTTCATGAACAAATTCCTTCCAACATATCTAAAAATGAACTTTTTAGACCCAAGACTTGGCATATTTCTTTTCAACTTTGATAGCGAGCTCCGATTATGTTTCTAGCTTGAGCAACAGATGAAATTTTGAAAAGGACATTCATTCCTTCGCAATTGATTAAGAATATAGAAACATATAAGTTTTGACCATCTTTTAAAGTCTATTATAGTTAATGGGATTCTTAAAAAAAATTATGTCTATCATTAGGGTTAGCACGTCAATTATATTTTATGAAAATTAAAATAATCAAAACAGAAATAAATGGACTGTTAAGAATGAGAATATCATAAATGTAACTAAGTATACTCAAAGCTATTGACAAAGATATGAAAGAAAATCAAAAGGCTCTTTATAAGTAGAGAAAAAGCTCCTCTTAACCTTTAAAGCAAAAATCCAATTTTGGAAATGAATATTCATGAGTGAGGGTTAAGTTATAATAAAACGAGAAATTCCTTAAATGATTGCCCGTATTTATAATAGGCATGTGTGGATCTAGTTAATACGCAAAATAGCTTTACGTGTAACGCTTTTTTACGCGTTCCACAGCAATCTAACTTTCTTTTTGCTCTAAACACTTCCCTCATTGACACTTTTCAATTGATGTTCATTCTCCATTAAAATGAAGTGGGCGTTAATGGTTTCAAAATGTCATTTTCATGGAAAGAAGTATGAGGCCTTAAGATCAACAGATATGACATCTCTTAACATTTTCTTTCGTATTATAGCGCGAAATAAATGAAGAGGCTTGTTCTGTTCCAGATGTTCAGAGATCTTGAAAGTGAGTCATACACTCTGCGTAAAGATGTACACAATACAAGATACTTAAAAACGATATGCGTTGAATCAAAAAATATATTCATAAATTAAACACTAATGTCTTATTCACTTGTCACAAAGGGATTTTTATCCAAGAAACACTTAAATTTCTGTTTTTTTTTTTTTTTTAAATGTAATTAAATTAAGTGGAAAGCCTTTGTTTTCAGGATTGCTTAATAGAATTTAACATTTCACACCCACACAAACTGAATTAAATATTGTAACAGAAGAATAGAAATATATACAAGGAGCGACTATTAAATAACAACCAGACTGACAATGCTACAGAAGAAATACGCAAATGTCAATCGACAATTATTTAGCGTGCAGCCTACTTTTTCGAATGCAGTACTTCTCGTTTCTGTTAACAAATTCTTATACCCGCAGCCTTCGTTCTCATTTGAGTTACTTTTTGTTTCGCTGGAAAAATGATAAGAGCGCAAAGAATTGTTGTGACGTTTAACAAGAAACGTGGAAAAACCTCTACTAAAATTTATAATTTATAGAAAGAAGTGTATGACAATGATTATTTATCGTGTATGCGTATTTTTGAGTGGTTTAAGCGTTTTCAAGATGATCGAAAAGATGTGGAAGATGATTCATGCCCAGGTCGCAATTTCACATCCACAACTGATGATAATATAGCAAAAATCGTAATCTGGTTAGATCTGACCATCAGTTAAATATTCGTGTGATTTCTGAGACTGTAGAAATTGACAAAGAATCCGTGTGGAAAATTTTTACATCAAGACAAAGCGCCTGCTCATTCCACATTCTATGACACAAGAGGTTTCTAAGCCAAGTACTACATCCTAGTGTTATACCATTCGTCTTATTCGCTGAACGTAGAAAAAAAAATTGAGCCCTCTGAAGCTGTGAAAGAGAAAGTGCCACGTGTCCTGCAGGAACTGACAAAAGTAGACTTCCAGCACTGCTTCGAGCAATGGAAGATTCGCATAGAGCGTTATAGGGATAGGGAAGGGGTGTATATTAGAGGTGATAATAAATAAATATAGACGACATCAAAATAAAATATTTTACAATGCCAGACTAATTATTTAATAACCATATCTCGTATATATATATATATATATATACAAATTGAGGTATTTATCATAGCGGTGGATAAGCTTTGAAATTCCTTCGTCATAGAATTCTGCCGCCTGCGATCTCAGCCACTCAGTGACGCGCACCCGCAGCTCCTTGTCGTCTCACCCACGTCTCGTCACCAGTTACGATTCGATCTAGTAATGAATCACCATGTCTGTCGTAGGCCTCCAGAAATGTCAAAGCAGCTCCCATTCGCTGACCTTTATGGTGGTCTGTAAGCAGTTTCAGTACCCATCTTGCACAAAATTTGTGGAAGCCTAGCTTTTGTGTGACAATTTAAAACAACTAAGTCCGTGAAATTTGTAGAAAACTAAGCGAAAACTCTGTTATTGTGAAACGGCGGTTTTCACGAAGCTTTACATCAACTTTAGCGATCAGTTTGTCAGTCACAATGCTAGGGCGTCTATTCTTCTCTTTATCTTGAACTTTAATTCGGCCATTTTTAAACTGAATGCACCATTTCCGGATTGAACTTTCATTCATTACGTTGTATCCGTACACTTCACACACTTGCCGATAAACTTCCATAGGTTTTAGGTTTTTTGCCAACAAAACCCGTATCACAGACCGCACCTCATAACTGGCGGGATTTTCAATTGCAGCGCACATTTTAAATTTGAATATCAAAAAATCGGGCAGCGTGGAAATGTTTCCGTTGTGAGGGCTGGACGCCGACTGAGATGTCAAGCACGCAGACACCAAAATATACGTGATCGGCGACAGCCTAGCGACGTCAGACGGAAACGTTCCTCCCTTTCTAAATAGCCCTCGTATATGTGTATATATATATATATATATATATATATATATATATATGATAATAGATAAAATAGAATAAAATGGAATGAATAGATGGAAATAGATAGATAGATAGATAGATAGATGGATATGGAGATAGATAATAAGAAGATAGATAGATAGATAGATAGATAGATAGATAGATAGATAGATAGATAGATAGATAGATAGATAGATGGAAATGGATAGATAGATAGATAGATAAAGTGGAGATAGATAGATAGATAGGATAGATGAATGAATGAGATAGATAGATAGATAGATGATAATAGAGAAATAGATAGATAGATAGATAGATAGATAGAATATTAGTTGATGATTATTTATTAGGACTAACTTAACCTAGTAATTACATTTTCTTATTCTATAAATTTCAATTTTCAAATTTCTATAAATCTCTTTTAGAACTTTAGTAGAATTTTCTACATGAATGGAAATGAAAATACTTTCAATTCATAACTTTAAAAATATTAAATATGTTTTTATTATGTTTAATATATATTATTAATATATTTGATCCTTATTTATTATTAATATATTTGATCTTATGTTTATTATTAATATAATTGACCATATGTTTATTATAATAAATTGCTGCACTATTTTATAATGATGATACTCTTGAATTTATCTCTATACGATTATGTATAATTTTTTACCAGCAAGAGTAATATTTATATGTTCGAAACATCGGTTACTTTTCTAAATTTATTCGGATTCTTTTGAAATATTTGCATTAAAAAATATGAAGTAATTTAACCATATTAATTTTAAAACCAATTTCTTTAATAAAGTGCAATAATTCTACTAATTTTTTTTTCTGACTATTGCTTACTTTTCTAAAAGAGTCTATTAACATATGGTTATTAGTGAAATTGATG
>BMAW01026593.1:1010114-1033580 GCA_019974015.1 Nephila pilipes
TAGATAGATAGATAGATAGATAGATAGATAGATAGATAGATAGATAGATAGATAGATAGATAGATAGATAGATAGATAGATAGATAGATAGAATTTTTTATTTAGGACTAACTTAACCTAGTAATTACATTTTTCTTATTCTATAAATTTCAATTTCAAATTTCGTATAAATCTCTTTTAGAACTTTAGTAAGATTTTCTACATGAATGGAAATGAAAATACTTTCAGATTCATAACTTTAAAAAAATATTAAATATGTTTATTATTAATATATTTGACCATATGTTTATTATTAATATAATTGACCATATGTTTATTATAATAAATTGCTGCACTATTTTTATAATGATGTTAGTACTCTTGAATTTATCTCTATACGATTATGTATAATTTTTTACCAGCAAGAGTAATATTTATATGTTCGAAACATCGGTTACTTTTCTAAATTTATTCGGATTCTTTTGAAATATTTGCATTAAAAAATATGAAGTAATTTAACCATATTAATTTTAAAACCAATTTCTTTAATAAAGTGCAATAATTCTACTAATTTTTTTTTCTGACTATTGCTTACTTTTCTAAAAGAGTCTATTAACATATGGTTATTAGTGAAATTGATGAAGAATTTTCAACATATAATATTATAATTATTCGGTATTTTGTCTATGTAAGAAAAAAATAAATTTTTCCTGGAGATTAATAATAGCCATTTTTATTCAATCTTTCAAATAAATATTCTCCTTACTATTATTACTTACTTTTCTAAACGCTTGTTTCTTAATATTATACTTAATATAATCCTTCAATTATTTAAAAGCTCTAAATAATAACTATTCTATATTAATAAAAGGAAGAATTTGCTATTTTTGTCGGTGGCATTGCGAAAAGATTAGATTACGCAAAATCAAGAAATTTCATACAAATAGTTCGCACGGAGCCGTTTTTTCCAATTCGCCTTTAATTTTTTAAAATTTAAGGTTAAAGGAAATTGGTTTTTACTATGCATATTCAGATCGATAAAAAGTCCTGATTTTGTAGACGACATTGCTGAAAGATAACGAAATACATAAGCATGAAATTTGGTACAAGGAATCTGCAAATATTGATAATGTGCGTCACGAAGCCATTTTTTCAAAATTAAATTTAGATTATAGGAAGTTTTATTATAATTTTCATGTTCGTCTCTCCAGATAAATAATTTGATTTACATTTTTTTCTTAATAATTTGTTCTTTTTCAAAATAATTATTACGATTAGATTGTTTTTCGAAGGAATTCTCATCTCAAAAGTATATTATGATACCTTGGTACAATTTACCGCGTTGTCTGCGAACATTGACGACTAATTCTTTTACAGTAATAAGAAAAAAATTTTTATTTCCGCGTCGATCCGCATTTTCCCCGATCACTTACGAGTAAGCTCGACCGCGTCTCTCTTGAGACGCTCTTTCGCCCTCTCCTACACAAAGGAAGGTTGTCAAAATTTCTTTCCCCGCTGACAGGCATCATATACACTGAAAATATTATTAAAAAAAATCATGAAAGAAAAAATTTAAAAAAGTTGCTTTTTAATTTGGCAACAGTTTTCTGTATTGAAACGGCGGCAAATACAAGCGTAGAATTACTGCTTCATGAAAGCTTGAAAAAATTATCATTACTATTTAATTATATTTTAGTATTTTAAGCTGCCTTTATATAATTTTATTAAATCACCTGTTGACATCTAAGTGTCGATTCCTGCTAAACATAATTTTATCTTTCAGTTATGAATAAAATATCTCAATAGCCTTTTTCAGTCATTTCCAATTGAAATTTTATATTTCTCAATTTTAGTGCATTGTATTGCTTGAGATACTCATACTTTCAGTTCTAAGCTGCCTGATTTGTATTTCCTGAGTTTATCATACATTCTATTCCAGCTCTGAGTTGCCAGTTGATTTTCTATTTTCTAACTATTTAACATACTGCAATAACACTAATTTATTATTTTTTTTTAAATTTCGTTTATAATAGCAGTTTTATTCCAACACTTGGCACGATTTTACAAATCGCCAAATTAGCAATTTTTTGAGTTTCCAATGCAGGCACTGATGAATCTACCATAACGTTCCACAATTGGCGAATTATGTCTAACTTTTTTTAAATATAAGGAGAAATAATTCATGTATTAATTGCCATACTAGTTTTATTAAATATTTTAGTCCATAAAAATTATAAATATTTTTTTTCTGTTTATATGCTTTAACATTTTTGTTAAAGTATTATGACACATTAAAGATATATTATGCTTGGTAGCAGGATGGTCAATTTTTAAAATTAAATCCGTCAGCAAAAATAAATGTAACGTGTTCAGTATTATTGAATTTAAATTTCTTTTAGGCTTTATGTAGCATTAAATGATTAGTTATAACTTCATTTAAAATAAGAAGTTGCCATTTTATAAATTAAATATTTAAAACTATGAAAGCTTATAAAAATGTAATATATATTCAAATTTTAATCTCGTTGTAATTAAATTTATTTCGCTATGCTATTTTATATGTTAAATTATTCTTTTCTAGGAGTCAAATTTGCTCTTCACTTAAAGTTATATATAAAAGTTGGTCCTCATTAAATAAAAACTCTTATCTTTTTATCTGGAATGTTCAGATTTTCAATGCTCCCTTGCGAAGAATGGGTATAACAGCTGGTTTTGCAATAAAAAATCATCCATATATGTATACACACACACACACACATATATAATATATATATATATGCGTGTGTGTGTGTTTGTGTGTATAAACACAAAATAATGTAATATTATAAAAACAAATGAAATTTTTTTTTAATTATTCAAAGAAAAATAGCCCTGAGAATTAGCCAAAAATTTGCTTAAATAATCGAATGATCTAAGAATTTAAAATCCGGAAACTAAATAGTAGTTACATACTACTTGAGAATGAAACAAATCTAAAACAAAGCAAAGTGAGAGTAAAGCAAAGTTTTGCACACACACTTGTGTGTGTGTAGGAGTGTGTGTCACTTTATTCATTTTAAGCATTAAATTTTGGAAGAAATGAATCAACCTTAACAACGGAATATCTTATATAAATTTTTGTATCCTTTGAATAATAAAGTTTATAAAATATTTCTCTAAACAATTAATAAACTGCAATATGATAAAAAAAATGAAATAAATAATGTAGTTTTTAATAAAAGAAGCTTGCAAAATGTACTTTTTTTTCTGTAAATTATTCAAATTTTTTATTAGGTAAGTGAAACTTTTTTAAACCTTATTCTTCTATAAGTTATTGATTTATTAAAACTAAAAGTGGCATTCGATTCTTAAAAGTGGTTAAGCATTTTACTCAATACATAGAAGAAAAGGAAAATATGAGATCAATTAAGTAAAAAAATCGGAAACGCTTAGCAAAAAACTTGCCAACAACTTCGAACTTACCAAAAATCTCATTTCCCACTTTCTCTCTCGAGTCACCAGCCAGTTGAAAGACCATTAAATATTTTTAAACTTGTATGCAGAAACGTCATTCATTTTACAGAAATAGGGGAGTACAGTTTTCCCTGCAACGTTGACAGGACTTCCTTCTGTCTCTGTCATATTCCATTTCGCCATTTTTATAGCTTAACTCTCACGAATAAAAAATTGGCTTCCCCTCACTTGACTCCGACAAAGTCGTCAAACCCGAAGCATATTGCTTTAAAACTATATTGAATTGGCGAGCTTTTCCTAGCTTTTTTTTTCTTTCCTTTTTTTGGAGTCAAAACGGGTTAATATTTTCGAATCTTGGCATATGAAAATATCAAAACAGTGGCTTCGGGTGCTTATTTTCGAATAAGCGAATATAAATATCTGTAAAACTGAAAAAAATGTTTGGCGGTTTTTATTTTAACGCAGGACATATACTGGCTTATTATAAAGCAAGTTATATTTCAAAAAGTGAGCATTCGTAAGTTGAATTTTTTAATTAGCTTTCTGTCATATGAATAATTTTTTGTTTAATATTAATATTCATTTTTTTATTACTTTACGTGTGAATTGTCAGTAATTGAGATTTATTTTACCTAACAAAACTGTTTCCCCTTTGCGATAATGTATATATTCTTTCTTCAAATTTTACATCAATTTCCCTATTAATAAAATATTCTTATCATTCACAACAACTTCTTCGCTTAAATCGATTTTTCATCAGTCTTAGAGTAATTTTAAGAAATGAAATATTTGGATGAGTTTTTGAAAAATTTCATTTTGTTTGTACTTTATTCTTTATTCGCTGTTTGAGTAAAGTAGCTGGGTTGTGCGTTATATTTGCTACTGTAGAATTCATTCTATACAATTCTCTCTCGGAAATCTGGCAGATATCGAATCAGAGCACCAGTGGCTTACGAAAACGCTGGATTACTGGAAAATCAATAACAATAACCCATATAGAAAGAGAAAAGTAATATATAATTGTATTAAAATCAAGACAATACATGGAAATAAAGTGTTAAAGACGTAAGATAATTAAAACTGAAAAACATGTATTGATATCCTTTATATACTCCATTGCATAATAACAATATTTTTTTTTATATAATAATTTTTTGTTCAAATAATTTTCCTAAGAAAATAACCTTGGAACCCTGGGTAGGTGGGATAGGTTAAATGCTATATTACAGTGTTGTCACTGTATATATATATGTATGTATGTATATGTATACAATGGTGTTCAAAATTAAGAAAATTTGCATATTTTGTAGAATTTCATTAAAAGAATTTAACGAAACGTAAAAATATTGTTCCGAAACAAAAACGCAAATCTTGTACGTCGAATGCGTAAGTGTATACATGAATGGGGGCAGAACTGGTCGCAAAACAGGATTAAAAAGCGCACGTGCCGAAATCCGCATTTCCTTCGCTAGCGCATTTCGCCAGAATTTTTGGTGTTTATTAACAGCAATCGCTTAAATTAAAATTCAAACAATTAAAGTTAGTAACGAGATATGTTTAGATGATGGAATAATGTGGCGAATTGTGGGTAGGTTAGAAGCAGGCCAATCTCAAATCCAAATTTGCAGATAATTCGATTTAATGCTCAGCTTCTTGTCCTACTTATGGAAACAGTTTACTGATACCGGATCCGTTGAGAGAAAGCCTGGGAAAGGTCCTCCAAGAGCCTTAACGGCCAGAGAAGATTACCATTTGTCCATTACAGCGAGGCGAAACAGGGATGCTACAGCTTCTCAGGTCTTTCATAAGTTGTCTGCGGCCACAGGAACACGAGTTTCAAGTGTGACTGTTTCCAGAAGACTTCATGAGAGAGGGCTGTTTGCAAGAAGACCTGTTGTTTGTGTCCCGCTCAGTTCTGCAAACAGGAGAGTCCGCTTAAAATGAAGCAAAGATCATACAGATTGGAGCATTAATAAATGAGTGACCGTTCTCTTCACTGATGAGTCCCGGTTTAGCCTAACCAGTGATTTTCGCCGTTCTTTCATATGAATAGAGCCAGGGACCCATTACATGCCCTCCAATGTCTAAGAAATCGACCATTACGGCAGCGGAGCTTGATGGTTTGGGAAAGCATCATTTAGATGGCTACACACACCTCCATGTATTTGAAAGAGGCACTGCAACTTTTGAGAGGTATAGGGAAGAGGTCTTGGAGCCCTATATCCGCCTTTTAAGAGGTCCAATTGGTCATGATTTTCTTTTAATGCATGACAATGCGCGGTTACTTAGAGCTCAGATGGTTAACTAATTTCTGGAAAATGAGGATATTCGCTTGATGTATTGGCCAGCTAGAACTCCAGACCTTAACACTGTAGAGCATGGCTGGGACGTTCTGGGGAGAGAAATTGCAATTCGCAAGCTTCTTTCGAGAACATCCAAGACCTGAAAACAGCTTTGCTGAACGAGTGGGACCAATTACCACAGAAACTCATAAACTCCCTTATTTCCAGCATAAAATCACGTTGCGAGGCCTATATATCTATAAAAGGGGACCATACTCCCCTTAACCCATTTTTTGTTCTTTTCAGCAACTACTGTTTCATACCTTGCGACTCCGATGAGTGTTACGTACGATAATACGTGAGTATTTTAACTGTTGAATGGTTACTTCTTGTAATTATCTCAGTTCTAGAAATACTCGACAAAATCGTAAAATTTTCTTAATTTTGAATACCAAAATATATATATATATATATATATATATATATATTAATGTTAAATAGCTATAATGAAAACAAAGAAGTGAATGAAGCTTCTGGGTTAGGCATTAAACATTAATTTCTTAAGAAACTTTTTTAAAAAAACTTTTCTAAGAAATAAGAAAAAACGTTTTTTATTTTCTTTTTGCAAATTTGAACTTTTAAAAAGTTTTTACTCCTTGCAAGTGTTATAGTATTGAGAAGCGCTTTTTCATTCAAAAAATGCTTTCGCTTCAAAACTCTCGTGTATGTATATATATATATATATATATATATATATATATGATATATGTGTGTGTTTTTATTTTATCATAACCCGAAATGTATCCACTCATTGCCAGATCATATTTAAAAAAATATATTGCATGTATTTTTACTTCTTTTAATTTTTTCTATATATTCTGAATGAATACAAAATATAATTGATTAAAAGATTAGCCGTCAAGATTTTTTTTCTTAAATTTGCAAATTTATGTTCAAGCAATCAATGGCTCAATCAACGAATAAGACATGAGGTCCAGTAAAGGTTCATTAACTGACCATAACTCAATAACTAACCACGACTTTAGCAAATTGGGCATCTATTTTGCTTTGGATGGTCTTGTGGAATAAAAAGATCTTTAGGTTGAAATTGGGTAAGTGAAACATCATTTTATATGTTTTTTTGACAATTTTATGAGCTTACTTTTACCCGTTTATTTGATAAAATTGATCATATTCATAATCAGTAACTGACAACGATTTTTTTTTAAATTAGGCATCTATTTCGCTTTTGATGGTTTTACGGAAATAAAAAGAGCATTTGGTTGAAACTCGGTAAGCAAAACATCATTTTATATGTTAATTTGACAATTTAATGTGTTTATTCAAACCCCGTTTGTTTGATAAAATCGATCATATCATAATCATAACACAGTTCATTCAAACATTTTAACAATTTTTAATTTCTAAGTCACATTAAAATGTACGGACAATAAAGGACAAGATGTGCTTGAATTATATTAAATCAAATAAATCGTTGTTGTAATTATTTATAATTCTGGTAATCGATTTTATGATTATTACTTAATTTATTCATGTGTTATTTGAAATAAAAAAAAAATTCGAAAAACATTTTATGAAAAAAATTTTATGACAAATTTTGATGTGTTTCGTGTAACTAAGTAAATAGAAAAAAATAATTAAGGTTTAATTAGTTCGTTGTCTGGAAACATTCAAAATATGTTCCAAACAATCATTTTCACGGCTACTGCATTAACGTATCAAAATTGATATTTGAGAAACTATTTATTCTGGCTTCAAATAATACGAGCGAAAGTTTCTTTAGAAAGGTGCTACCGCGTTAAAAATATCTCGTGGAAGTTTTCGACTTTTTTGGAAAAAAAATATCAAATGATTTTTTTAAAGGAAAGGAGATCCCAATATTCAAAGGAGGAAATCGAGAGAGAGATGACTTTTTTTTTTTCCAAAAGGCAAAAGGTGGAATCAAATTTTATTTTGCAAAAAATGGAGTCTGAAAATGTATAAGCCGCAGTGACTATCGTGAAATTTCTTCCAGATATGAACGTAGAAAAAAATCCATATAAACGCCATTGCCAGATATTTAATCTAATATTTTATATCAAGTTAACATTTTCTTCTCCACGCCTATTTGCTTTCTCGTCTTGGAATGAAACATATAGGGCAATTTTTTACCGAACTATAATGGTTTTGAGAGTGTAAAGAAATTAATTTCATCATTCAATACTTATTTAATACGTTTTAGTTACAACGTTGAATTTGTCGTATGGAAATGATAAAATATAACTTTAAAATTATATTTGTTTTGTATATACAACTCTCCAGCTATTCGATGTTTTTAATGGACTTTCCTGTATAAACAAGGTTAAAAACGACACTTTTGTAACTTCCCTACCTCGATATTTGCATTTTTGAGGACCAAGTTGTATAAATCTATAATTGTTAATAATTATTTTGGCCTGTGCGTATCGTTGTGGCCCAATGTTGTCTAACTAATCTCAAAAGATCATGTCAGAGATTTTAAATTGCATCAATGTCTGTTTTAGAATAGGATGTTATGATTCATAATGTGGGACTTGGATGTATTCGCTTATCTTCTTCAGGTTTTTTTTTTACTGTTCTTGGCATGGCAGAGAGTAAGGGGGGTGTCTTAGTGGCAAGAAAGAGGATCGGATATAGGTAGAGATCGCTAGGATATCCTGGGAGCGCCTCACTCTTATTTACCAAAGGTAGAAAATCAATTGGGAAAAAATTGTCTTAAGGACACCTCGGCTCATGATTCCCGAACCTGCCAAAAAGATAAGCACATGATAAGTCTCTTGGCATAGAACATTCTTAATATGTGTCTGAAGTTTAAATCATAGAAATTCTTAAATAAAATATGAATTCTTTTTTCTCACACGAAAGTAATTTATTATGAACTATTATAATAAAATATAAAGAAAAGGGAAAAAATCTGTCAAATGAATATGTGGGGAAGCATGGTATATAATTCTTTCCTTTCATACAAAATATATTTTTTCAATAACTAATGTTTGAGGAAAATAACTACTCTGCAGGTCATTAAAATTGAAAATACCAAGAAGGAAAGCAAATAAAAAAAAGATATTTAGTAAGCGTAAATTGTATGGCATGAATACAAAATAATTAAGTTTGCAAGTTTCAGGTTTAAAGGGGTTTGAAATCAGTAGAAACTGCTGACACCCATGGCTGCTAAAACGGTCTTTACCCGGTTAGGCATAGAGTAATCTTTGACCAGGTGTTTTCAGTGGGTGACAGATCTGGAGACCATGCAGGCCAGGTTAACAATCGAATATCCTGTGTATCGACGAAGTTCATGTGGTATTACAATATCTTGTTACTAGATGGAGTTTAGGAGGCCTCATGCACAACCATTTGATGTAAAATGTCAGAAATGAATCGGTCTGTGTTCAAACATAGAGATGCGCGTGTCCTGTACCCAATGGCTGCCCAAGCCATCATGCCAGTTGCAGGCCTTATATGTTGATATCGAACGCAAGCAGGTGACCAGTGGTCTCCTCGAACCTCCAAATACGTATACGGCTATCAGAATACTACATGCCGAACCTTGACCCATCAGAAAAGGTGACATTGGGCTAATCCTGTATCAAGCTTTGTCGTTCGGTACACCAGAGTATCCGTTTCCTTCTGCACTGCATTGTGAAGAGAAACCGAAGTAATGGTCCCCGTGCTAATAATCCACGCAGCTGCAAACGTTGTTGCACTGTAGGAGAGGACATTGCGCATGCTACAAACATGCGCATTTCCTAACTAATGGTACGTGATATGATTGCACAGTTTTGCAAGGCCAACCTCACTATATGTCTACCTTCTCGGGCGTTAGTCATGTACCCAATGGCTGCCAAAATCAACACACTAGATGCAGGGCCCATGTCTGCCTTCTCGGGCGTTAGTCATGGAGATACAGCAAGTCATTCAGTTTGATCCTCAGTAGCCCATTGATTCCATATTCGCATGACAGGGTTTTTATTTCGACCATTGTGACGGGCAATATTACGGAACGCTAATCTGCACTCTCGATAGACAATGATCATGCATCTAATCGAATTCCTATACTTGCTGGTAAACATTTCTTTTTCTTATTTGAGGCTTATTCAACGTCTGAAGGCGCTGATATTCTTATTATTTGCATATCCCAATCTCTTCTTTTTTCATGGGATTTTGACGTTCATCAGATCATTCCTTCCTAGTGTGGCCATTTTACTGGCCAGCAGTGTAATTATTCCTTTAATTAGTTGACTTTTTGAACTATTAAATACTTAATTACTCTCTGCATAAATAAACAGATAAAAACCTTATAAAAACTAATTAATCATCGCAAATTTTCATCTTTACTATTCAGGTAGCTGCAATTTATAACTAAAACGTTGAATATATTTCAAAAAAATAAGAATAAATTTATTGTGTTTAAATTCATCCGAAACGAAGAAATTGACTTAAGTTACATTTCTA
The DNA here is from genome assembly GCA_019974015.1 of Nephila pilipes. Classification (NCBI taxonomy): domain Eukaryota; kingdom Metazoa; phylum Arthropoda; class Arachnida; order Araneae; family Nephilidae; genus Nephila; species Nephila pilipes. Next base: position 1,020,320 of record BMAW01026593.1, read on the forward strand.
CGTTTGAGAAAAAATTTCATTATATGTATGCATATCGGAAATGAAATGAAAATATTATGGTCTTTTGGGTCTTAATAATTAGGATAGGAAAATGGTTAAAAGACTAGTGTAACAATTAACTGCAGCGGCAAAGAAACTAATTGAATTGGATCGGTGCTGTTTCTTTCCACGGGAATCATTCAGTAAATATAGTTGATTGTTCTTTGGAGAGACGGAGAGAAAAGCAATTCTTCAAATGACTAGTGCGCTTCAGGTAAATTAAGCGCGGTGTCTCAGAGAGCTTTCAAGCATTAAGTACGATACGCTCGTTTACGAATGAGGAAATAGTTACTCTCAATACATTTCCATTTGGGTTACATAAATAACTCTTATGATGCACCACTGGGGTAATTATTTTTTCCCACGGGTCCGCTAGTTTTATCTCCGAGTAAATACATTCGAATTCGATTTGCTTCATTGTACCTAATAAAAGAATATTTAAATACCGAAGAAATATGCCTTTATTTTGGAAAATGAAACACATAACAGAATATTTTAAACTAGAAAACAAGGTTGGATACCAATTTTAATGTCGAACCAGATGTTTTCTCAACAAGTTATCAAGCACACATGTATACATAAGAATTTGTACATGAAAACAAAGTTTATTTGATTGATTTTAGGGGATATAGAGCTACAAAAGTCCTTCAGTAAAAGATGGTGGCCGCAGTAGCCTATTGGTCATGGTCGTGGACTCGCGGCCCACAGTTTAAGTCGTGTCATGTGTTGAAGCCCTGATGCTACTAAAAGACTACTACTGATGCACGTTAAATTTGTCGTCACTGAAAATCTTCTCATTGGTGTGATGTGGAAGTTAGGAAAGGAGGGTAAAAGCTCAGGTGTCGTCCTCGTCACCTGACCGAGGTTCAAAATAACGAGGTCCGTCTTTCCTGTGGCTGTGTTGGAGATACCGACCACTACGTTTTCTCTTGACCTTTTACGGACAGTTTTCATTTAAAATGTCCTGTTGTTGAAGCGAAACCTATTTGGCTGAAGTACGTGTGTGGAATGCTTAAATCTTGTATTCTTACGGCTAGTAAAATTTCCCAACCAATTTCATAAATGCTTCAAAATTTGTTTACATTTCTAAATTTTCAATTTTCCATATTGTGTGCTTTTAATTGTATGCCTTTTATGTATGTATATATTTTTGTTTAATTTTTGTATTTTTAATATTCCTCTCTGTGTGCTTGTGTACTTTTCTGTCGTCGAGAGTCTATCTGTCGAATGAGTCATTGTATCATCATATCAGCATCCGGTATTACCAGGAAATCGTGACATCAAATGGGGTGCAGATTGATATGCATTCCAAAAAAAAAAAAAAAAAAAGAAAAAAGAGAAAGAAATAATGAAAGAAAGGAAGAAAAGAAAGAAAAAAAAATGTTGTGTGCTTCTAGTGCGAAGTTAGTAAAATCAAACCTCCAAGAAAGAAAGGTAATGTATGTAGGAGTTTTGATAAATATTTCATTAGAGCTACTTATCGAGCTTTTGCCAATTGATTGATGCATTGAGTTATGAGGGATATACAGCAAGAAAGGCAACGGGACAATTGATTTGCTTGATAATATAAAATCTTCTGCTGTTTATTTCTGTCCGATTCAAATGTCCTCCAATCACAGCCGATATGCCTCATAGTTTAGAGCCATAGTCAGATAACAAGGTTGTCACCACCGGAGCCCTTATTCTCCACATCAACGCCAAGCCAAACAAAACTACGATAAAAAATGTTGTCCTGTTTTTTCCGTAAAATATAATTAAGCTACCGCTGTATATGAGTGATGATGGTATCAAGCTCTTTTCCAATAGTGGTTCAATGTGAAAAGGGAACTATAGTCAAATAACAATGTAGATGACACCACACTCTTTACATCCAAGCAACGCCTAATTAAGGATTTTGACGAATTTATTGACTGTTTATTAATTTCGTTCTTAGAAGAAACGCAAAGGTATTCATGAACGACCTCATCATTATGAACCTTTGTTAAAGGGCGATGATGGCACCTGAGCCGACACCTCATTATAGGACTTCTATATCTTTCCAGAGGGAAGAAAATGAGCCTCGATAAGTTTAGCGTGCATCAGCCGCAGTAAGAGAGGCGTTTTTAGTGGCTTGACAATTCGAATCCATGAATCGATGAAAACAAGGTCAGTGATGAGATGTATCCCATGACTACTCCGGGATAACAGGAAACAAAGTTTCTTTAGTAAGGTACCAACTCAGTTGTCGTCTTTGTCGTTATCCGAAGCTCAAAATGGCGGGTTCCGTTCCCAAAACCTCCCTTGTGTATTCCATCTAAATATGATGTTAATAACCTACCGATCACTGTATTTAGGTGAATTGTTTCCCTTTTGTATTAGTTTTATTTTAAAAGGCGTCATTCTGTACCAATAATTTAATTTACATTCGTATACACTACAATTTGCTGCTGTACATCTAACATCATCGATGAATCAGTATGAACTAAAACGAGATTAGTTTAGTTTTTATTAACATCGCACAAGAAGCAACACGACGGCTTTTGGTGACGGACCTCCCTATTTTGAACCTTGCTTAAGGGGGTCACTTCACGCAAATCGGTCAAAAAATCGATTTTTCAATTTTGTTTGAAAAAGAAACTTCAAATCTTTCTGCGTCAATTGCAATTTAAATTTTTGTTCTAGCTAAATTAGAAGTATTTTAAATATTTTTTTAAAAAGTTGTTTACATGTGTCAAGACCCAAAACAGCTGAATGCCACGCCCACTTTTAAACCAAAACTTATTATACATGCTTCTTTCCAGCCTTATCAAATTATTTTAAATTCATGAAAACAATTTTCATCGATCAGCAACTTGTTGAGGAAAGAATTGAAGTGAATAGTAATAGCAGTTTGTTTACATTTCAATGTTTGTTATCGAATGCAACGTGCTATTTTAGACTCGCCTAATGTAGACAATCTGTTCTTTTCGAAAACTTTTTTCATTTATATTTTTCATTATGTCTCGGTTTAATGCTCAAACATTTAATAAATAGAAGTTTGAGAGAGATGTTATTATATTAAATACAAGTTCTTTTAAAGTTATATAAGTTTCATATAAACAAAATGTTTATAAATATGGTAAGTATGCTGTTATGGTAAGTATCAACGTTAAGTAAGTATGCTGGTGAGTATGATGCTTTTTTTAAATTCTTCTGATCAATTTAAAGAAATAATTGACATTTCTCTGTTTTCTTATTGCTTAAAATTATGTATATTATGCATAAAATATAAAAAACATGGTATCCATATTAATCTTGGTCGTCAAATCCAAGGTTTGGCTACAGAACTATTTATATGTTGTGTCAGTTGTGGTTTCGAACAACCAGTCCTGAATATTAGAGTCACTCAGAGTGTAACTAATAAATGATATACTAATGTGCATGAAGTTAATACGAGACTTTGATATGCTATGAGATCAATTGGGAAAGAGTAAGCTGCTGCGAAATGGTTTTGCGGAGTGATGAATTTACCTCCCGTTACTAAGCGCTTTTATTAGTTATCCCACACATTAAATGATGCGACAGAGGAAGTCGCAAAAGCTTCTATGGTAATAGCTGCTAACATATAATATTTAAAAATGATGGAAGTCCAAATGTACTTGGGCTATTGATGGCACCTGGCAAAAGGAGGGCTTGTTTCACTAAATGGTGTCGTGACAACAGTTAGTGTCGAAACTGGAAAGATTGTTGATGCCGAAGTATTTTCCAGATATTCGTGCAATTTGAGGAATGGAAATGCACACAGAGAGAAGTATTTCGCAAATTACTTTGGAAATAGTAGAGAATTGGAAGTTGAAGGGGCACTCTGGATCTTCAATCACTCAGAGTCATTGCACGAGCTGCGATATACTCAGTATTTCAGTCTTTGCCCCATTGGTGACGACAAGTGGTGTGCATATAATAGGTCCATAATTAAAGGAAAACAATACAAACACAAACATAACTTACCTGATGTTATTATAAATTGTATTAAGCAATAGTTAGAGATTTTTTATGTCCTGAACTACTTTCTAAATGCCTACATGGCAAAATTCAAATTTAAATAGCATCATCTGGTACATAATCTCAATAAATGTATATGTAGAATTAGGAACATTAAAAGCTAGAAAGTATGAAGCAATATCTCTATTTAATCAAGGATTTATTACAAAATTAAAAGTTTTAAGTTTATTAAATGTTCAACCTGGATTTTATACATGTCGAGCATTACAAGAAGCAGATCGTGTTCACATAAAGAAAGCAAAAAAGGCAGTTTTACAAAGAACCAATAAAGCTAGAATTAAAAACAGACTATTAAAATGTAGACAAGAAGATGATCCAGCAGATTACCCAAGCAATTCAAGCTTTGGTGTTGATATCTATTAGTGAATGGTAAGTTTGTACTTTAAATTGCATTATCTCAAAACTGTAAATTTCAACACAAAAGGAACATTTTTGAAAAACCTACTCATCTTATAGCTTTGAAATTTGGTGCATGTATTACTAGTACATAAAGGAATATTTTAATGAGAGCTTTTGTCAAAAAAAGTTTTTAAAAAAATTTTAGAGGTTGAAATGTACACAAATTTTCTTTGTTTTTTAAATTTTCACGTGTTAAAACACATAATAATTTTTTTAAAAAAAACTAATCAAAATTTCCAAAAATATCTCATTAAAATAATAATAACTATTCAATAAATGAACACAAAAAAATTGGTAACTCTACAACCAGTCAATTTTTTAAAAATGTTCCTTAAAATTGGTCATTTTCAACATTACAGAGATTTTCAACATTACAACCTACACCACTCCAAGGAAGGACTTTTGGCCCCGACAGATTTAACGTTCATCAGCCCCGGATACACGGTGGGTCTTTATCGGCCAAACACGAACCCGCGACTGAATGAAAACCGCCGGCCACGAATCCGAAACCATGACCACTAAGCAAACGCGGCCATGAACTAAAACGAGCAATTTGTAAGGAAAGTTTAAGAGAAGAATTTTTTTTTTTAGTTAAAAAATATATTTTGTGATTAATAATTTAAAATTGATTTATTTTTTAGAAGATTGTCAAAATGCATTTCAAAAAATAATGAACTTTAATTGAGTAAGATTTACGCATTTATCGGATGCTTAGAAAAAATAGAAAAAAATGATCAGAATAGTTTTAAAACGACAATAATTTTAGTCCTTTAGATTTATAAACCTAAATTAGCTTTACGTACAAAAATAATGTGTAGAAATAATTTATGTACATAATAAAATTTTACGAGATATTTTAAATTTAAAAATTTTAAGATTCAAACCTTTGCTGAAAATAAATCACTCTGCATTATATATTAAAATCGTATATATCTAGATTATTATTAAAAACGGACTTTGAATGAATGCAAAAGCTGAAGTTATTAATGTCTTTGCAATACGGATGGAAATTATTTTTTATTACATAATTTCTTTTCTGTAGAAAAAGTTCAATCTTTATTTTTTCGTTTTTGGGAACAACTTATGAATCAAAATTTAAATTTACCGATTGTGATTTTTCTTAAAAAAGTAATTCATTTGCGACAGGCTAAATATGATTTCTCACATTTCAAACAACGGCTTATAGCACGTCATCATTATATATATAAAACTATTACAAAATATCACAATGAATCCAAATTAAAATACATATTACGATTTATTTATTTAAGGGAACAATTAAACAGTTCTGAATTCTCCCTTGCTGATTGATGAGAGTCTTCAGTTACCTCAATCTGTCACATTCAGAATATTACCACAACCAATGTGACGAGACACTTGAAACTCAATTGGATGATAAGGCTGTTAGTCTCTTTTTTTTCTGTATAATGAAAAGTATATCTCATTATCAACAACGGGATACAATAAATACATTCTTAAATGTAACATCTGGAGCTTGCTGAACTTAGAATGCTTTTCGTTGATCATGTACGCTGAATGCAAAAAGTTATGATACAATTTTATTTATCACAAACAAAGGTTTAATATGATTATAAATATGTTTCGCCTGAGATATAACTTAGAAAGCAACTTAAAAACCTATAACTATTAATATTTAACACTGATGGGTAAATATTTAGAGACATTAAGGGAATACGACTTTTTATTGTTGACAGACGTCGCATGTAGAAGCAACACGAAGCCTATTGGCGAAGGGTCTCATGATTTCGAGCCTCAGTCAAGAGACGAGGACGACAACTGGGCTGACACCTCACTCAAAATTTTCTGATTACGCCACCGATAAGGCCTCGAGATATTTAACGTGCATCAGTGCGCACGTGCACATCGGGTATTTAGAGGCATCAGGACTCCAAATTACGACTCGACGAAAACGACGCTAGCCATGAGTTCACGACCACTCGACTATTACTATAGCCGTTTGAATGAATAGCACAAAAATTTACTTTAAACCGATGCATAAGCCATTAGGATGTTTTAATTAAGAGTTCTCACTACAGTATTAAACCGGTAACATCCCTATTGGTTAGCAGTCAGGGGGGTAGAATTGACGATATGGAAGAAAACTCATACTTTATGCTTTCCATTAAAACGCCATCTAGTGGCTCTCCGCCTATCCATTGTAGGGTGAAAATTCTTTAGATGTTTTCTATCATCCTTTAAATTTTTGCCCATGAATTTTGAAACACTCTGTATAATATGTAAATTATCAGTTTAGGGCTGTGATGGTTTCATGCTTTTCTGTTGAATTTTCATGCATGTATAATATAACTTTCGCTTTGATGTTACATATATATTGGTTATAAGGAAAAAAATAACATTTAGAACATATTAAAAAGATACTTTACGTAAGTAATATCTCATTTTACATTCTTTAAAAGTTTGAAGTGATTTACGCTTTTGCAAGTGGATTGCACGTATCCCCCATTATATTTTAGAATAATTTAGTCTCTCTCCAACACAAAACAGAATGTGCTACTTTAATTCAAGCTCCAATTCGTTAATTTTAATAGATTTATAGCCTCATTACGATTACAAAATAATTTAAGTTCCTAATTTAATTTCAATGGAAATGGATTCCCGAATGTCTGAGAAACTGAATCAGCTTTAACAAAAAAAAATCTTCAAGGGGTAATTGTTTCAGAATTAAATGGAACGTCTTACTTCCTTGTTAGATTTTTCGGAACCGCTGTTTCTCACATATTAAGACAATGAAAGAGTCTAACGGTGATGCATTACCTCTCAACGTAGCCCTAAAGCCTGTATATAAATTAGAGACAATTCATTTTTCATTTCTCCCTCTGATATTCGTTAAAGATAGAATAACTACTTTAGTTGGGAAATTTCTTTCGCAGATTACCCCACAAAGGCTTAAAATTTCAAGATACCTTCCAGAACACTGACGATGTAATCCGATTCTGGATGAGCTGCAGGCTATTCAACTCTAGCTGCCGATTCTAATGAGCAGCTCAGATGTCATGTTCGTCCCTCAACCGGATTTCAAAATGCCAAAACTCATCACCACTAACTTTTTTATAACAGCATGACGTATCAACATCAACTATTCAATATCAACAATGACTCAAACACAATATTGTTAATCCAAATGTAATGCTTCACAAAATTTACTACAAACCGTATAAAAGGGTATTCTTCTTTAATCCAAATATTACAGTTAATATTTAAAATGGTTTTTCATTATAATATTCAAAATAATTAGTGAATGATATTTTACATTCAAAAAAGGCATTGAAAACTGTGATATTCAATTTTAGTTTTGCATTGAAATCAATATTATTGCCTATATACTTACTAAAATGCACTCATGACTTCATGAGCCTCATTTAAATGAAAAAATTGAAATTTTGGAGTAGAAAAAATTAAATATATATTTTATTACTAAAAGAAATAAGATGTACAGGTAATTTTTTTTTCAAATGTTTAAGCTTTAGCTGATTCAAAAACGTCTTAATTGCATTTTGTAAGAAATTGAAGTGCCATTTGCAATGTGATTCATAGATTATTTTTTAATGTTGCATTTAAAAGAAACATGAGAGGTTCAGTGAATGACAGCCATTGTCATTTCGAATCGTAGTCAAAAGACCAGTTTCATACGCATACAATCAGTAATTTAATACATAAAATCACAAAATTGGAGAAGTTGTACTTAATTAAATTATTTTAAAAGTTGTGCTCACAAAGTAAACTATACTCAGTTATTTCATCGAAATGTCGATCTACTAAACTATTATTTAAAAGTTTTTGAAAAATTTGGAAAATATTCGATACAGACAAGTTTATTTTTATTGTATTTATGAGAACGTAATAAAATCAAATTTCACAATAAAATACGAAAAATTAAGAATCTTTCCAACGCTTCAAATAAATAAAATTCCAACTTTTTCAAAATAACCCGGTAGATATGTTCGTTTGCAGCTCGTTCATTAAGTGTTTGCAGTCGAATTGCAGTAATTCTTAGTCGATAGAATTGTTGTACTATTTAATTAAACTCTAACGACTAGGATTCATAAAACCAAAACAAGAAAATCTCAAACAAGGAAACAAGAACTTTAAACTTGTCTCAGTTGGAAATAATTGGTATTATAGAGAAAAATATATTTATAATTTAAGGAAAGATAATAAAATTTTATTTTCAATATTTTTGTTACAGAAATTTTATTACTACCAAATATTTATGTTTCAATTCTTTGTATTAATTTTAATTTTTGAAAATTATTTCTTTTTCTATACATTCTTGAATTAATCTTCATATCACTGATTATACTTCTGAACTTTCTAATCAGTTAATAAACTATCATTGGTTAATTATTTTAGCAAAAAAGAAGGGTCTACCTAATGCTGCTTTAAAGGTATCAGGGGAATTGTGGAATACCATATCTAAGACTACTTGGTCTTGTTCTGTATATCTTTTCTAATTATTAGAAGAGCTTAGATTTTTTTCTTTGCGTAATAATGATATTTAGATTATTTTATAGAAAATTAAAAGTAACTTTGTTGTCAAAAACGTTTTATTCCCTCTTAGTTGAATACGGACATAATTTAGGAATAATATTTGCATTTAGATACCATTTAAAAAAATAATGCTCAATACGCTTCCAATTTTTAATGCTTCTACTGTAGGTACTCATGAATATAGTGAAACTAAAATAGTTTCCCCTAAGTTATACATAAGATTAAAAAAATTCATTTGAAAAAAGAATAAAAATAAAAAAATTGAAAATTATAAAGTTCAGTAGTTTTTTCAAAGAAAATAAGTAATGATATCATTAAAAAAGTTAGCTCACGATATTTGACATATAGTTTTCTACATCAGGAGTAAAATATTTTTTAAATTTATGGAATATTTTTTTTAAAAAATGGAATCTAAATTCAGATATATCTAAAAAAGATGTCCATATTCATTTCAAAGGAAAGAAAAATATTTCGAGCAAAAAATACTTTTATAACTCAATAAAAAATTTAAAATATTGTTAACCACACAAAAATCCTTAGCTCTACGAATAATTTTTAAACGTAAATGTCATAAAAGGAAAGAGTTTTAAATTCCGTATTTTATTTTCTTTCCCATGTCCTGGTACCCATAATTTCAAATATTTTACTGCATAGAACAAGAATTGTTCAGTAAAAAATTTGGTGGAGTAAACATCAGCTAAAATTAAATTTAAAAAAAATATATGCAAATATTTTGCGTAATATAATTCAGCGCGATATTTTAAGTCATGAATTAAATAAAATTAAGAAGAATAAATTGATTTATCTATTTTAAAGACGTTGATTCTATTAAAATAATCGTAAATTGTAAGTAAACCTTGAATTCTTCGACAGAAATTATACACATATTTGAGTTTAAAACTGTGCATTATTTTTTTTATTTTGGAATCTTTTCATTTTAATGTCTAACACTGTTAGTCTGATTAATAACAGAAATAAATTAAAAATTTATATTATTCATCGAAAATCACTTTTAACGCTGCGTAATGGGTGAATCGATAATTTAAAAATAGATGATCATCTCAAGGGGATGTTAAAACTATTATTTCAATGTTTTATGAGCTGCTATAGATACGTACATGCAATTTTGGACTGTTTTACCTTGAAAATAAACCAGAATTCTAAAACATATAAGACACGTAATAGTTTGCTTGTTTATAATTGCATTTAAAAATTGAGGCGTATATTTATTATTTCTTTTCACAATAATTATTTAAAAGGGTTTTGTTTTTTCCTGTACTCTTAGAAATGAAACATTTTGCATAAAGCAGTTTTGAAAAAAAATTGAGTAGAAAATTTTATTTGTACAAAGTTTGAAGTACTCACTTACTCTTAGAAGATTCATTTTTAAGTTCTCATAGATGTTTAAAAAGGTTTGAATTATATTTTTTCTTCAAAATTTAAAATGTATAGCAGTTTTCGAATGAACTAGCTTAAATTCATTAGAAAAAGTTTAAAAAGATGAAATTTCCTAAGGGAAGAAACGTTCATTTGTAATAATAAATTACCGTTTAAAAGTTAATAAATTATTTTAATTCAACATATTATCAAGGGATCGAAATCATAAATCATTTCCCATTTTAGCTGTTCAAAATAATACCGCTTCCACGTAGCTGTGGAGAGTTTTAGGAATATTATCTTTTATGATAAGATTATTTTAAATATATTAAAATTATCTTATATCCCTTACTTAACTCCGAAGTCACCAAGTTATTTGAATAGTTTCTACTTACACAAATTTGAAGTTTCCCACCAATGTTTGACAGGTCTATAAGTGTGTATGTTTGTGAAAATAAAAGAGATTCAAATACACTGATATGAGAGCCCACCTTTTCATTCAGCCACAAAAGCAGCGAATGTTATTGTAAGGGGAGTCGGTACCGTATAAATCGTCAAAAAATCGATTTTAAGATTTTGATGTATCTAAATTTTCCAATTCAAGACCTTTGCAATGGTATAACATGTTTGCTAATATACGAATAAGAAGTATGTTATTTTTTATTTTGAATAAAAAGAGTTTCACATCAGCTGACGTACCACACCCAATTCTGAAGAGAAAAATGTAAACATTGGCCTTATAAACCTGGGATGTATGTACAAAACCTCACATTATTTTAATAATCATTTCTCAAAGAGCAGCAGGATAACTGTAATTGTTGGTTTAACAAATTGCAGTTTTGTTTACTATTCTCACGTACGAATTTCGCTTATTCTATGCTGAACGTTGCGATTGTAATTTTTTTTTATATATACATTCATTGCTAAACTGTATTCAGTGTCATTTGAGTATTCTGGTTTCTCTAGAAAAAATTAAACTTAAAATATGCCTAGATCTTGTTAAGTGATTATAAAACACAAAGGAACATTTTTTAAAGGTAGAAATATTACTTCTAGTAGTAGATCTACATTGGATGCTGATGTGAGTAATAATTAAATGAAAGCTGGTAGAAAGAAAAGTTCCTGATTCAAATGAGAATTTTTCTTTATTTCAAGAAAATATAGGTACTATTAATTCCATAATGAGCTTAAATGTACTTTCGTTTGTATTTATGAATGTTGTGCTGTGTAAAAAATGTGACAGAGGCATGGATATATAAGGTTTGAAAAATAACTCTGGACTGGCTATTTCTTTCTTTTTGAAATGCTGTATTTGCCCATATCGTGAGGAAATTTCTTCTTCAGACTATCTTGATGAAATAAAAATAGCAATTGTAAATACCAGATATGTATATGCAATACGTTCCATTGGAAGAGTTGCAGAAGCTGGACGAATGTTTTGTGCACTTATGAATCTGCCTCAGCACCTACAAGATTTGCCCCGTACAACAAGAGACTTTTAAATGCTGTAAAGCATGTTTTTGAAGAAACAATGCAAAAGGATGCGCAGGAAGCTATTCGGGAAAATGGAAGCAATAAGAATATTGCAGTTGACGTAGATGGAACTTTGCAAAAGCAAGGTTATTCACCTCTGAATGGTGTGGTTACTGCGACCGAAATAGACACTGGGAAAGCAATTGATGGGAAATTTTATCTGAGTACTGTAGATGCAATAATAAAGGTTCTAATCAAAAAGACTATAAGCGCAATTTTAAAAGTTCCAGTGGGTCAATGGATGTTGAAGGTGCTTCAAGAAAATTTCAACGTTCATTGACATTGAATGATGCATGGTATATCACATATTTAGAGGAGGGCGACTCCAAAGCCTTTGCTGCTGTCAAAAAAGAAAACATCTATGGAGATGGATACCCTATCGAAAATAGAATGCATCGGACATGTAATGAAGGTCATGGGAACACGATTACGTAGTTTAAAAACATCAACGAAAGGGAAATTTTTATCTGATGTTAAACGTTTATGTAGCAAAAACTGCTTGACTGAGCACGAAATAGATAAATTGCAGTCTTATTATGGGTTAGCTATCCAGAGAAATTTAAACAGTGTTCACTACATGTGATAAGCCATCTGGGGTATTTTTCAGCACAAACTGTCCACAGATGAATAACTTCAACATGGGTTTTTTGCAGCTGGAGAAGAATCATGGTGGGGATATAAAAAAGCTGAAGCAACAGGAAAAACTTACATACATAAAACCAATCTTCCTGTTGCTGTCGTAGAATCAATGCGTCCATTATTTAAAGACCTTTCACATCCTTATCTTTTAAAAAAATATTAGCTTGGTAATGCACAGAAACCGAATGAAACCTTTCATAATATCGTGTGGTCACGTGTTTCCAAATTAACATTTGTGCATATTGAAACACTTTCACTTGGTGTTTATGATGCTGTATGCTCATTTAATAATGGTAATACATTCAAGCTGGCTATTCTGGAAAAAAATTGGTATAAAACTAGGGGAATAGGCTATAAATGCCATGAAATGCCTCAACAAGGAAAAACATCGGAAAGCTATTTATGCATTTTCCGGAGAATCAAAGGAAAAGAGAGTATAAAAAAGACTTAAAAGAAAAAGGTATAAAACAACATTAAGAAAAATACAGCTAATAAAGCTTATGGAGCAGGATTTTTTTTAATCAGGTAAGGTTTTGTATTAAAAATCCAGTTTTCTGAAAATGGCATATTTTAAACTGCAAGTACCCTTTTCTCTAAATCTACTGTATCTATGCATCTGAAATTCTTGCAATATATTCCTGATATGTCATTCTATATACTGAAATGAAACATTTGTAATATTCTTTAAAACATTTGTGATATTCTTTAAAACATTTGTGATATT
>BMAW01026593.1:1033590-1051916 GCA_019974015.1 Nephila pilipes
TTTGTGATATTCTTTAAAACATTTGTGATATTCTTTAAAACATTTGTAATATTCTTAATATTTTTATAAAGCAGATATCGTAGCAAAAAGCGGCACTTTTCCATAAATTTATTGTGATGTTCAGAAGAATTGTTTTTTTTTTTAAAAAAAAAATACTAAAGAATAACGTTTTAAAATTTTAATTTAGTATAAAGATAAATATTTAAGTAATTTGTAGATAAATTTTAACTTTATATGTGTCTAGTAGTTTCTAAGAAACAGATATATAAAATTCGCAATTTAACGTTGTCGTAATGGGGTACCAGCTCCCCTCAAAAAAATTGTTATTTTTTAAATAAACTTATTTTTTCTCTATTGAAAGATAAGTAATGATCGTTCAGTGTAGTTCTGTAATAGTTAAAAGAGTTTTTCAATTTCAAAATACAGGCACTGCTACAGTTTCTCTTCATTCTTTCTCTCCCTTTTTAACTAGGATTTTTTTCAATGTTCGCATAAAAATATAATCCTCGCGCAATTTTTTCCTTCCTGTCGGAAATAATGAGAGTAATTTAGAGAGTGACATAAAAATTAATTAGGCTTCAAAAGAGTGTAAATGTCTCTTCATTCTGATTAATGATAATAATTCGCACTCTTAAAGAGAAGGGGATGAAAAAAAAAACAAGGAAGCACCGCGACATCGATTATTGCGTTGTCAAGAAAATAATGGGCTAATTTGATTTCTTAATTCGTCTTCGAAAGCTTTGCACGACTAATAAACTCTACCTTTTTTTCCTCTTCGGATAAAAATGCTTTTCTTTCCGATGATTTCAAAAAATCCTATTCTGCGGATATTTTTTTACGTACATAAAAAGTAATAATAAATGTACTTAAAAATCTCAAAATTCCTCTCCCCTCTTTGTTTCCTTTCTCTACTATTTACATATTTCAAGTAATTTAGTGGATAACGTCTCAGTTGGGAAAAAAAACAAGTTACGTTGATCATAAAATATAAGGCGAACTCTTTAATTATCAAAACAATCGGCTTAATCAATATTATGTCGGTTTATTTAAACTAGAGAAAAATTATAATTGTTGAGATAAGAAATGAATATCTTTGAAATACTTGCATTTCACAATGCCTTTATAATTTTTTTTTTTTTTTTTTGGTTTTAAGAGATCAGAAATAAGTCAAATTTATTAATTTTTAATTTTCCATTAAATAAAAATCAAGAAACAGTGAAGTATAAAATGGAACAATCTGGAGTAATATTAAATTTTTTTTAATAAATTTTTGAACATTGATATATATATATATATATATTCGGCATGTGTAAACCCAATCTACTTTTCAAACATTTTGATTTTTGGTATAAAACTACTGTTTCAAACCTTAACACACAGATAAATGACGCGTGACTCCAAGTTGCAGGAAGAAAACACTCTTAAATACAATAAATGTAAGGAATAGAATGTGATTTTGTCTTCAGTAACTTAGAAGTACTAATATGCATTTTTATAAGAAAATAATAATGAGAAACAAGTCTAACATTTCAAGTTTACGTAAAAAAGCCAAAAAAAAAAAAAAAAAAACATCTTATGTATGAATAAAAATACAAAAAGAAATTGCTTTATTCATATATACTTCTTTGCGTCTGTTTACCTTATTATTCTGAACAAATTATTCTGGACTTCTCTTCGTCACGGTTGTGGTGAATTTGCACTTACAATCGCGTTTTTTTTTCTTTTTCTTTTACTTAAGGAAAAAATGATGAGATTCTTCTTTATGGAAATAAATAAAATAATTGAATATAAATGAATATCAGATAATTGAACATACAAAAATTCTCTTATAGACCTTCATGTTACCAGCTATGGAAACTCTCAAAAGTGAGGTATACAGCTGTCATTCTACTTAGCTTAAGATGGTAAAGTCAGGATTTAATACATGTGAATCAATAATAAAAATTTTTTGGTAAAATTATGTTACATTTTGAATTCAAAGAAGACAAAACATGTAGTTAGAAAAATGTTTGTTTCGTAGATTAGCTTCAATCAACATCGTATTACAACAACGCAAAATCTGCTGGAGACGAATCCTTTAAATTTTAGCGTTGGTCAAAAGATGAGATCAAAAAATGCCGATTAAAAATTTTATTGCTTTCGCGTCCAGTTGTCGTCCTTTTCCGTCTGGCTGTCACTTAATTTAAATTCATCATTATACATGAAAAACCAAACAATAATACAAAAATATGTCGCTTCAGGTTAAACAGCTCCAAAGGAGGGAGGCTGGCTGGATAAGTTATGGCGACGATTTTCCGCGATGCGAAAGCGTCATACTTCTTAGAAAAAGGAAAACCATTCAACGTACCATACTGCATTAAGTACCACCTTTCATAACGAGGAAACATTTTCAACATTTCTCGCAGATCTCTTGGGGGTTCTAAGTTTGATATTAGAAAAAATCAATTAAGTTCGCGTGACATATCTATAGCGCGGTTTGACTGAATATTCTCGACTTTACATGGACTCGCCGGTCACAAAATTCGAGACCATTTTCAAGAAATGTTTTCATTTCAAGGTGTCATACGAGCCACTTAAAAAAAAGTAATTATGTGACAGACTTCTTAATTTTGAACCAAAATGTAAGAGACAATTTTTAGTCAAGATTTACACCAAACTAAATCAATAAAAGGAAGAGATACAAAACCAGTCTGGTATTTTTCCATTTTATTGGTGAAATTTCATTAAAATTCCATAAAATTCTAATTAAATACAAATGATCAATATTTTAAAAACTTATCGTTCCTAACATTGTCATTTTTTCAAGAAAAAAGTACAATGCATAACAAAATTCGGAAAAAAATTATTCAATGTATATTTTGTGAACAAAGGGGGGAAACGTTCTCATTATACTACAAGGGTAACTTTTGTATATAAAAAAAGAGAAATATGTCGGCTAATCTTTCATCCTTGCTTTTTTTTTGTCTAGCTTTCCAGAAATACTCAGATAAATAGAAATGTCTTCTGGGATTTTAAAAGATTTCTCAAGTAACTTTAATATAAGTAGCAATGAAATAGAAAACATGTCTCAGATATATATTTAACAAATGAATCTTCGCTTTCTAGAAATAAATTTGTGTCAAAAAAAGTAAAGAAAAAAAATGGAAAGAAAAGCTTTTGTCTGTTAAAATCTGAAACGTATAAGATTTAAATATCGACTCTTTAAATTTGAAAGACAGACATAAGATTCTAAAGTCTCCTTCACTTTTGAAATCTTTTAGGCACGTGTCGAAAGGACGCTATGGTGGCGCATAAAAGTCTTGGAGTTGTTCAAACATTTTTTGAAAAAAAAAATCAACTGTTTAATTTTAATAAAACATTTTTCTTGCGTGTCATCCGTGCTTTTACATGACTATAATGATGGACAACAAAAATGTTAATGTCAATAGAAATTTCAGTTGTTTTTCGACCCATATTACCCTCAACATAGGTCTTACATATCAATATCTATGAGCTTCAAATCAAATTTCAAATAAGGTTAGAAATCTTTTTATGCAATTAATCTGTCAAAATTGGCTATTTCTCGCAATTGTTTCAGCAATTTCCCAATGGCCTTTTTTTTCACTACTTTCAATTGCACTCAAGGTGCATAGCTTTATAATTATTTCACAATGTTGTGTTTGAATTTTGAGCTTTCTTTTTTATTTTTATTTAGTTCTCACATATAAATGTAAGAACAAATTGTTAAAATTAAAATAAAATTGCTATAAAATCGTTTTAAAAGTAACTAATTTTTCATTCAGAAATCTTTGAATGTTTGGTTTGCCCCAATACATTTTGAACCTCAATATATTTAGAGATGATTACACAATATATCTACTTTCCTACACAACTTCCTAAATAAATTAGGATAATTGACTTGAAACAAAATGAAAAAGGTCATAGTATCGTACATGGTACAGTAACGGACTCAAAACTGGCAACCCAGCTCAGGTATCGAGCTCTTCTTCTAAACATAGCTCAAATTTACGAATATGCATTGGCAGATTTTTGAATCGAACAGAAACAACGATCAAAAGTATTCAATAAACAAATAAACTGAATGAAAAAAAAAAAATGAAATGAAATTCACCACTGAATGAAAATTCATCACCATTTATTTAAGGACTGTAAAATGTGGAATCTACAGAAAATTATCCATTATTCCCATTGAGGATTTCAAATGCTTATTTATTCGAGATGAGGTTGGTAGATTATTAAGGTTGCTCGTATAAACAACCCAAGGATAATGAGTGAGGGATCTTGTCACACCTCTTTTTCAAACATTCATTCCACGTCTACCTTCAAACTTCCATGCCACATGGCATCAGTACTCGAACACGCAGCTTGAATGAAACGTAACCATCCGTAGCTCGTAGCGCTGACCACATCGCTACAGCGAGCGATATACTTTACGACGAAATTCCTTTAGAGTTCACTTTTTTCACCTTCATCTAAATTTGAGAAAATGCCTTTTAAAAACATTGCTCAACAAAGATATGAGTTACTCTTTGGTATCCCAACCAAATGAAAAACATCACTTGAAACCATTAATCTATTTTTTATAGTCCCAGAGGTCCTTAACATAGATTAGCAGTACCTTTGATAAAATAGAACTGATTCATTAAAGTCCTATTAGATTTTAGCAGCATTTCCTTTATTCACAATATAGTCTTAAATGGTATCGAATCAACACCCCATCATTAAAAAATGCTCTTTTTTCCCGCTGACAATGTACGGCGATCCTACTCTTAGCTGCGGATACATGTAATTAAAAAAAACATTGATGATTGAAATGCAATTTTAATGACGGTCGTAAATGGACACAAATTAGCAACACTTCAGGAACTGAGCTCCTTTTTTCTTCCAGCCATTATATAGCGGTGTCTTCTTTTACAGATGGTTCGAACAAGAATAGCTTTTATCACACTTTCTCGATAAGATTTCACTTAATCATAGGGAGAAGAAGAGTTCTTGGAAGGTCCATTTTATTTCGTCAATTAATGAGTTATGAGGATTATATGTTAACATTTTTATATAGTATTTACGAAAAGGAATTTTTATTATTTGTATCGTTTTATCAAAGTGAGAAAAGGGCTCTAACTGTGTAATGTTGCCACATACTAACGCAAAAAGTTATTCTGTGCTTACGAAAAATGAGATTGTGGAATCTTCGAATAACCATGTGACATGGACGAAGCCAGAGTTCATCTCCACGTGATCAATCTATAGCTACAGGTAAGCCAAATTAAAAATTGCATGGATGATAGAAATCACATTTTAGCTCTTACGAAAGAAAAATATGTCTTTACTGTAAATCGCTATGAATTCAGGACAGGTGCCGCAGCTATCGTGTAGTATTATTATTTCTACACGATTATTCTGAGTATTAGAAAATATTGTGTAGTATTATTATTTCTGTATATATATATATATATATATATATATATATATATATATATATGTGTGTGTGTGTGTGTGTGCGCGTGTGTGTGTGTGCGTGCGTGCGTGCGTGTGTGTATGATCATTTATGACAGATGTAGATGTTATTCATTAAAAATATAAATAATATTACATTGTTTCTCTCCAAATTTTTCTTTTTGTACAATGACAGCACTCTTCTTCATAAAACGGGTGATTATTGAATATCATGAAGATACGTTTTTAAGACACTATTTATATATAGAATGATATGAGGAAAGGAAATTATAAAATTTTTTACAACTTCAAGAGCATCTGATTCAGCTGTTTTTTTTCTTCCAGTGTTAAAAGCTTTACGAGGGAAAAGAGAGTGTTTCTGTCGGTGTTATCACGTGTCTCTACAGTTGCCCGCGAGCAAGAATCGATTCAATCAAGTCAGCAACCTGCACACTTTCGATACACGACCCTATCAATACTCTCAACCCTTCATTACTCCGGACAAGGTGCTGGGTTAATGGACGGCAGTTGCCAGATTGCGGTACCTTACCATGGAGATCGTTTTATCGTCCTCCACCAGGACTTAAAGGCCGGACCTCATCCCCTCTCCCGGACCTTGTTTCTCTGAAAGCCCAGATTGATGAATGAGATCGTTAAAAACAAAATGGGAGGTTTCGCGCCTGAGAGCAAGAGAAAAGAAATCGGAGATTCGATAGTGGTTTCTCGACTTCTTCAGATCCCGCGGGTGCCAAACGATAAATTGAAACCCAATCCTCGAGGAAGTGGGTCAAGTGATTTGTCGAAGCGATTTTTTCGAAGTATGATAAATCTGTGTTATGCATTGATTCATTAATAAGCCCTATTTAGCTAATTGAATTCACTCGAAACTAGATTATTATAATTTTAATGTAATTAATAATAAAATTATAATTACCTTAAATTAAATTTTCCGAAACGCTGTTTTTATTTCTGTTTACCGGAACTATTCAGAAGTTTAATATTTGATTCGAATATGCCCGAATTTGCTATTGACAATATATTTTGCAACCAAGAGAAGTGAATAGAATTAATATTTGAAACAAAACATCACTTGAATCAGATTCGCAAATTATGAAATAAATTTCAGAATAAAATATATTTTTAGAAATTTTTGATTGTTAATATAAATAGAGCAATAGTTCTCAAATTTTCCCATCCATTTTCTGAGTGTTGTTTTCACAGATTGTATATATATATATATATAACAGGTCAATTGAAAAGTCCCTGGTCTGGATGTATTTGCACTACTACAATTAAATCCATATGTTTTTTTAAGTTAGCCCTAACCTCAAAAAAGATGCGTGTATAAATTTGACAGCTGTCGGATCACATAGTTTGTGAATTATAGCATTTGAGGAAGCAACTTTGTTAGAAAAAAATGGATAAAAAGGAATTTTGCGTGTTGATGTACATTGCTTAAGGAAAGAATACAGTTGCATAAAAAACTGCTGATGCCAAGTTTCCGGACATTGCCCCAAGAAAATCAACCATCAAGGATTGGTATGTTAAGTTTAGACGTAGAAATGAGCACCGAAGACGGTGAAACGCAGTGGACGCCAAGAGGTTATTACCGACAAAAAAACATTAAAAATCCACAAATGATTTTGAATGACCGTGAATTGAAATTGAATGAAATACAGAGACTCTAAAGATATCAACTGAACGTGTACATCATATTCACGAATATTTGCATGAGAAAGCTCTGTGCAGCGCGCGCTTTTACCAGCAGTACGGCTGCTGGGCGATGGCAAGCGGCATACGCGGCGTTCGGCTTTTAAAAGCGGCGCGGCGCTGGCGCGCTTTGCTGCAATGGCGCGCCTGTGGCCGCTACGGCGTACGCGGCGGTGCGGCAAGTGCGGGAAGGCTTTTGCAGTACGCTGCCAGCGGCGGCGCAAGTGGCTGGCATGCAGCTGCAAAGCGGCGTATCGACGAAACTGAGTCCATTTTGAAGCAAAGGACAACGTACTACAAAAGTGGTATCGGAAAGTTGGAGGGTCGCTATAATTAGTGTATCACCTTGAAGGAAATATGTTGAATAAAAAAAAAACAAATTTTGCCAAACAAATGTGTTTTACTATGGTAGGCTGGGGACTTTTTTCAATTGATCTGATATATATATATATATTATATATATATATATATATATATATATATATATATATATATATATATATATATATATATATATATTTCAATTCTAAATTTATTTTTATAACTATCTTAAATTATATTAAGGAAAATAAAAGTAATTAAAAATAGTGAAAAAGTTATTTAAAATGATGGTATTGATTTGAAAAGAAATGTGAGGATAAAAGTGTTTAATGGCCTTCAAGGCTCTCGAAGGACCTTCCCAGGCTTTCTCTCGACGGATCCGGTATCCTTAAGCTGTTTCCAATGTAGGACACGACGCTGGGCGTTAAGTCGAATTCTCTGTAAATCTGAATTTGAGACTGGCCTGCTTCCTGCCTACCCGCAATTCGCAGCTCTTTCCATCATCTATACGTTGCTCGTTACTCACTTTAATTGTTTGAATTTTAATTTAAGCGATTGCTGTTAATAAACACCAAAATTTCCGGCGAAATGCACTGGCGAACGAAATGCGGATTTCGGCACGTGCTCTTTTTAATCCTGTTTCCGACCAGTTCTCCCCCGTACACGTATACGCTTACGCATTCGACGTACAAGATTTGCTTCTTTGCTTCGAAACAATATTTTCACATTTCATTCAATTCCTTTAATGAAATACAACAAAATATGCAAATTCTCTTAATTTTGAACACCATTGCATAAACACATTTAAAAAAAATATTGGATATTCAAATTTTTGAGATATTCACATTTTGGATATTCACATTTATTCACACTAGAGAGACTCGTTAAGTTGGACCCCGTAACTCGTATCTCCGGATTAACATGATCGTTTTGTAGGATGAATAATTTAATTTTTAGAACTTGAGAAGCAATCTGTGAATTTCCATCAGTTTTTTTTTTTGTTTCATCCTCGTATTTCTTTCATGAAATCCTAACAAATGGAAATATACGAAAGGAAAGTGGAGAACTGGAACTTACAAAATTATTCTTATAATTTTTAAAAGAAAGTAGAGGATTCTTGCAAAATCAAGAAACCAAAGTAATACTTCTTTTCACCATTGACACATAGCGCGTGAATTGCAATAACCATTTAGATACATTGTCTAAATTGAAAATGCGATAACTTATATTGCACTATTGTTTACAAAATAGACGTTTTTATCTTCTGAAAATAGCTTTATGCTCTATTTATTCAATATAAAGAATAAAAATATGCTATAGTTCCCTTTAAAATTCATATTATTATTTTATGTCATCAATGTATCTCCTTAGAATTTTTTTGTACGCTTACCTTTGTAATATAAATTGGTTGACTAGCTTAAAATGTGTCTTTTGGCTGATCCTTTCATGACTAAGGAATACATTTTTACCTAT
This sequence comes from Nephila pilipes, assembly GCA_019974015.1. Lineage (NCBI taxonomy): Eukaryota > Metazoa > Arthropoda > Arachnida > Araneae > Nephilidae > Nephila > Nephila pilipes. The sequence continues at coordinate 1,042,531 of BMAW01026593.1, forward strand.
TTTAAAATTTATGATTGCCGTATTTAATTATTACATCATTTTTATTTTTTATACAGAATGTGAAAGTAGAATGTATGCCGAATGCAATTTAGTAAACGGGCACATTTATAAAAAAAAAAAACACCTGTCAAATCAATTGGTGACAATGCAAAACATTCACGGGCTGTATTCTGTTATTATTTTAGTTTTTTGTATCGTGTAGTATTATAATTACTGTATTTCCTTGTATGATTTATGTTATTTGGTAAGTATAATTTTGTACAATAATAAAGTAAATTTGAGCAAATGATAACAAAACCTGATAATGACAAATAATTACAAAAGAGCTACACATTGACAAATAAAAGTTCACATTATTATGTATTTTTATTAATTTTTCCTCTAAACAAACTAAAATAAATAGTGTTGCATAATAATAATTCTCAGCAATCTTATGGTCCAAAGCTATTGCTAGTTCCTTCCTTTTGGAGTGTTGCCTTAATTTGCTTGTATTTTTTGTTGTTAAATTTAATGTATTTTTCTTAAGAACATGATTAACTAAAGAATTAAACTTAAAGACATAGCATTATACTTGAATTATTTTGCCTATTTAGACTATAGTATCTCATAAAATTGACTGTAGTAGTTTATCATTTTTTGAAACAGAAGTATATTACAAATATTATACTAACTGTTCTAAATTAAATTGGCTTTTAAGAAATTTAGATTTTAAGAATAGATGTGTATATTATATAATTTTATTAATTTGAAAATCATTTTTATAGAGAGAGCAGATTTTTTTTTTATTATCTCTCACAATTTTTATTTTATATATGAGTATTATTTTCTTCGAAAAGTTTCTGAATAATTTTCAAATAACTGCCTCATTATTGACAATTTTATCCACATCTTATTTTACAAAATATTTTTGAATTTCTTTCTTGGAATTCCTTTTTCTCATAAATTTTCGTACTATCACTAAATTTGAAATTAATATTACAAACATCTTTTTTGTATTGTACTGACTAAATTTTGTCAGTAAGTATGGTTTGGCGAGCTCAACTCGTCAATATGCATTGGAGAATATATATATATATATATATATATATATTGTTTTTTTATATTTTATATGACTAAAATCCATTCCTTTTGAACATATTTCTTCTCTTTATTAATAAAATTTTCTGTAATCTTTTTGCATTTAAAATTTTCTGTAATCCTTTAATATATGAAATAAAACTTCAATCTGCCTATGTTTTGTTATACTGGAAAGTTATCTTAACTTTAATATTTTTTACAGGAGGAAGATACATATATTTCCTAAAAATATTATTTAAATTAAGATTATATATATATATATATATATGTATATTTGCAAAAAAAATAATGATCAAAAAATCAATTTACATAATTCAATTCAAAATTTATTTTCAATTTTCTTTTTAAAAAGTTTTCTTATAATAGTAAGTTATCTTGAGATTATTTATTTAACAACTGATTATATAACCGGAGGGGAAGGGTATACATCGGGAATGATGCAATCATAGTTATCACAGTAATTGATATAGAAATTAAAATTTTGGAAATAGAAACTACTGTACTCTAATTGGTATTTATTTATTACTAGATCGCCTACCCTTTTCTGAGTCTCATAAATATTTCACTCTTTTTTTTTGTAACTGTTCTAAAAAAAAAAACATCATTAACTGAGGAGATTGAAATTGTCTCTCATCCAAAGAAATATTCTTTCCCTCCTATTCTGCAAACTATTTTCTTCGTATATTTCATACTTTTTCTCGTCTTGTTTTTCATTTTCTTTAGCACCGTATTAAAATGTTGAGTTTCTCATTACTTCCGAGGGCCAGGTAGAAAATCTAAATTATTCGAATTCAATCCAGTCGCTCTTAATCAGCCTAAAATGAAGCTTCCGTAATTTATGAGTGATTTAAGGCGGCTACACACGGTTGATAGATAGCTCCACTTTATTAGCAAACTCTCGGCGAAAATGATAAGATAAAATGGATTGCCAGCTCGTTTTATGAATAATGACGCGGGCTTAGTTATTACACATTTCAACAAAAGGAATTTCCTTGCAAATCTCCGAAATAAAATCTATTTTAAGGTATTAAATACAACAAGACATTTTTAGTTTTAAGTGTCAGAAACATTTAACAATCTCAGTTATTCGAGGGAAACAATTTAAATTTCTGTAGGATTTTCTCCTTCAACTTATATCTTCGTATTCATGGTGATGTAAATTTAACTTAATAACTATTTTAGTAAAAAATTCTACATCATGTTTAATCTACAAAGAATATCGTTTGCGTTTCTTTTACATAGTGATTTGAAATGAGATATTAGAGTACTTACCGTCAATGGTATTATTTTTTTTGGCACAGCTGATTTTATTAAAGCTATTATGTTTTAATCCTTTGACACTCATAAACGAGCCCGGGTCGCATTCGAGTACCGTTTCACAATGAGCACAAACTTGTTCAGCTCGCAAGGAAAATTTTGACAAATACTATTGTATTCGAGTCCTACTTGCATAGAGGGATTTTTTCCCTAATGCGCGTTGATGAGTCGAGATCTTCACTAAGATTATCCCACGTTGGTTGAATTACAAATAATACTTACTTGCAAAATTAAGTTTGAAGGAAGACAGATTTCAGTTAGGTTATTGCGAATTTTTTTGTGCAAAAAGGGAAAATGAGGCCGATTTTGTCTTTGATGATCTAGTTATTTTTCTTGAGTAATTTGGTGAGAACTTGTTTCTGAAATATGGCGCAAAAGCAAAAGCTAGATACTTTTTAATGTGAGCAACTGATGGTGATTTTAATTTCCCAAGGGCCAAATGTAACTATAATACGCCAAAAATAGAGTTAACAGATCTAGATGTTGGAAAAAAATGGATCAAAAGAGATTAAAATTAGTTGACAAGGAGAGGGTCGAAAATAGACAGAAGGATCGCTTGGATATCCCGGGAACGCGTCATCCGTGTTTTCCGAAGACATAAAATAGATATGTACAATTCCATGCTTAAAAGAAAATCTCACATAAAAAGATATTTAAGAAAATATAATTAAAAGATTCGTAAAGTTTAAAATTAAGGGCATTTATTTAAGTATATTAATTTAATATTTTAGCAAACTTATATTTATAACAATTATCATTCATTGAATTGTGTCAAAAATGCAAGTAATAATGGTTGAAAATATTTCTCATTAATGTAAGGCAAATAATTCTTTAAAGATTGCAACATTTTCAGAAGCAATTAAGGGCGAAAAGCAATAAATTTCAGCGACAGTTTGAACTTAATGATGAGCGTAACAAGAGAATAAAAATCGTCGATTCTCTTAACCGTTAATAATTTAAATCCATGCGCTTAACGTAAATAAAATATTTATATGTCTTTGTAGGTGATGACCATTTGGAAGTAACCTAACTCCAGATTTATCAGAAATTAGGAGATCGGCAACTGACTATTTCAAGAAAATATCACTATTTATTAAGATTAAAAAAACACTTAAAATTAATACAGAAATATCAGATGACGACTTGACCAACTAATTTTAAGTCATTCTGAGAGATTATTTAGTGCTCGTCTTTTTGGATTGATTGTTGCTTGAGAGCTGGAAAACTTGGTACTGTCCGGAGTAAAAAGTTGTAGGAAGGGCGCTGAGAAACTGTTTTGCTATTGGTCTTCGTCTAGCGGAGGTGAATAGTTCTATTTTCTGCCCTGAATTGGTTGATAAGTGTGGTAGGTATATATGGCTGTTTTTAAGTGAAAAGCTATGAAAAATTAGTTTCTATTGTTTTTGATTATGAATATAACTATTAATAAACTGATTGCATTAAGGGGGGAGGGGGTATATGAAGCGAACAGTACTTTTCTTGGTCCTTTAGAGTCATTTTTTGGTTTGTTGCTTTGGGGGTTTAAACTAATTTTGGTAATACTTTAATTCATTTGGGTAGCGAAGAATTTTTTGGTTATATTTTGTATGTACTGTCTGAAAGTAGGAGCTTTAGAGGCTTTAAGTATTTCTTTATTTCTAGCTTGCTTTGTACCAATTTGCTTTTGTTATCATTCTGAGTGCTTTTGTTTGTCATTGCTTTTGTTTGGGAAGTTTTCCAGGAGTTAAAAGTATGACTTTACCCCATACGCCCAGACTGCTGTAGAGAATTATTGGTTAGAGAACAGAAGTGTACTGAAGCAATTAGTTTTTAAGATTCATTGCGGAATTCCGACATATTAGGGGATATATTTTGCACCTATCTTTCTGGATTTTTTCTCTCACGAATGTAATGTGGGGTTTCCGAAAATGAGCGTTTTATCTAAAATGATTCCTAGGTATTTTGTAGATTGAGACCACGGGATTGGAATGTTGTAGAAGGTAGGGGGAAGAAAGAGTTTCTCTTTCTTGTGAATAGTACGGATGCTGAGTTTTTAACGCTAATTTCAATTTTTCATTCGTTGCAATAATTTTCAAACAGCTTGAAATGATTATTGAGTGCAATGGTAACTGTTTTTGTGCTCCTAAATTTAGCTACTACAGCCATGTCTTCAACGTACATATTTAATATTGTTAAGCTGTATTTTTGGATAGCATTTAGGAAACTGTTATATAATATCGGTTCAATCAAACTTCCTTGAACTACTCCGCTGTGAGTTTTATGTGGAAATGAGAGTATGTTGTTGACTTTTACTTCAAACTCTTCCTGTTAGGTATGAATAGATTAAGTGTATGAGTGGAGCAGGAATGGTAAAAGTTTTTAATAAGTTTGTTTGTGAGGCCTCTTATGCAGACGAGTTCAAAAGCGTTTTTATTGTCTAAAAAGACGTCACCTGTTCATTTGCCGTTTTCAAGTCCGGAAGAAATATGCTAGGTGGATGTGAGGTTGATTGTTTTTTGGTGAAACTATATTGTTTTGGATTGAGAAAGTTAGTGTTTTCTATGAAGGTATATATATATATATATATGTGTGTGTGTATATATATATATGTGTGTGTGTGTGTGTGTATGTATATATATATATATATATATAATCTTTTTAGTATGATAGAGATTCGGTTAGCTTTCCTAGGAAAGAGAGCAATGCGATTGGTTGATACCTGTCTGGTAGATGGGAAATGTTACCCAATTTCAATGTAGGAAAAATTATAGAGGCTTTCTAGAGTGTAGGAAACTATTGTAATTTAAGAATAGTGTTAATTAGCAAGAGAAGGAGGCAAATAATTTTAAATTGAAAGTTTTTGAGCATTTTATTAGTGTGATTTCGTCTTTGTCTGAAACTTTATTAAGACCAATTTCAAGGATGTAATCTGTGATTTCATTTGGCCACACGGATTTTAGGGTGGGTGTAGAGTTATTGAAAAACTTTTGAATAGTATCACGAACTGTTACGTTTTTGTCATGTGGTTTTGTGGTCTTATATTTTCGTTAAAGTTTTGAGCGAGTGTAGTGTTCTGCAAATTTACTTTTGGTATATCAGACTCGGCTGTACTATAATGGTTGCTTGTTGGGTGGGGCAACTACACTTTTCTTTGTGAGTGATTCTGTCTTTTGCTGTTGTGATTTGTCTCCTACATTTTGTAGTTTAAGGGTTTCGGTGCAACTATCTTGCATAAATTTATGAATTTCTTTTTGGTTTTGGATTCTATTTATTTCTGATTTTAAATTTGGGCTTAGGGTTTTTTGAAATTCTTTTTTAATTTTGTTTCAGGTTCTAACTAAGGATTTAATATAGGGTGGGGTGTATCTTTCATTTTTTGATGTTATAGGGCGGAGGCAGATTTGTGAGCGATTAGAATGTTTTCTGTGAATTATGTAATGTTCTGGTAAAATTCAATTGCGGTGTTGATATTGACATAGTTGCTAAAAAGGTTTTTTTTTGATTAATTTCTTATTATAATTTAGACAAACAGGTGGATACTGCACGTTTATTTATATTGTGTGTGACTGTATAAAATCAAATTCTAGTAAGATTTCTTGTCCTCAGAGGATAGTTCAGGAAGAGAAGGGATTTTTAATTTGTGGTCAAAATTAATAATGAGTGCAAAATCAACGGTGTTGTAGAATTGTGACCATATTTAGTGGAAGGGGGGAGTATGCAATGGAGCTATCGCGTTGGTTTGAAAAATTTAGTATTTTGTTTTCTCTGATAGAACTTGCTGCGCTGTTCGAACTTTTCTGCCCGGCATTCAAATCATTGATTCGGATGAATTATGTTGCTACTTTTTATATAATTGTTGTAGAAGGATAAATTCACTTCTTTGCATTTGATTGTCCACATCTAAACCTTTCGTTTGACCACAACTGCCGGCTTACATTCTCGGTGGTCAGTGTGCAAGCATCGTAAGAGGCCTCATCTTTTTTATTCACATTGCTTTATGAATATTTTATATTATTTTTCTGAGGCAAGATTTATCAACTTAAAAATAGAGACTCTTTATTGTATCATTTTATATATAAGGAGTTATTGCGCTTTATATATAGTGGACAACCCTCTTTGAATCACACGAAAATATTTTAGTGATCGAAATGCAACGAGAAATGTTTCTTTGAGATTATTTTATGAAATAAGATGTTGATATCTATTACATGGATGATAGTTAATTAATATTAAAGCAATATTATTAAATAAAGTAGAAAAATAATTTTTTGAAATGCAAAGTAAATTTAATATCGTTAAAACGAAATAAAACGTCTAGTAATTGGGACTTTGGGCCTCACAAATTCCTTTTAATACTGCCAAGATAAAGGAAATAAAAGAGATACTGGAAGTATTTCTCCAATTTATTTTAATAAACTTGCACAATTCAGAATTTTCGAACATTAAAAATTATGTATTGAATCACATAAATTAATCAATTGATTGTTTATTAACGTTAAACTTAGAAGAGACACGAGGACTACTGACGAAGGTCCTCATCATTTCAACCTTGGTCAAATGATGAGAACGACACCTGAAATGGCTTCCAACTCTTTTAATTTCTACACTATCCTTGAGCTCTGATGAAATTTTCCAACCACAAGACCACATCAGTCCCCTAACACGATAAAACTTTGGTGATATCAGGACCCATAACATGATTAAGTGGCTTCTGGTAGAGCTTCCTGATGTTCGGTTATTGGAGAACAGTAAGGCTTTGAGAGGTACTAAACGAGAGAATAAAGCTAATAGTCCTGGTCGCGGTCATGAGCTCTTGACCATGACTACTCGGCTACCGCGGTTGCATTAACGAAGCTAAGTTAATAGTAATGGGATTAGGCCGGTACATCTTCAAGACATCAAATTTATAAAGTGATTTTAATACAAATATTATGAGGTATACTAGAGACTGTACTAGGACTGTACTATGGGAGTGAATTGTTATTAACTGTTAGATTTTAAAAATTGAGTATTATGTACTCCTCTATATGTTTATACCAGATTTTATCCATAAATCACTTTCACCAAGTGCTCCTATCCACCTGCGAGTGGTCTTTTTTTTTATTGTAAACTTGCAAAGTCGAATTTCTGCGAGAGATATTTTCTCTATCACATAATTTTTTTTTTTTTTTTTGCATTTACATTTGAAAATTAGAAATTATTTTTAACCTTTATTTCCTTGAGTATGTATTACTATGTATATAATTTACTACTTAGATGAATATTTTTTTTAAATTTGAAACTTACATATTTATCAATGTTTTCAAAGTAATATATAAAAATAAATACAAGTGTTGTACTTGAAATTAAACCATATTTCTAATGCGTGCAAGTGCTGCCCTTATCAATAATATAATGATTTAAATTACTTTAAGTCAAATTACCATCAATCATAATTTGATTCACATATTAAAATTCTGCAAAAAGTATTTCTAAAGTATTAATTAAAACTGATTATTGTAGTTATCTAATACCAAAAAATCTTTTCACATAGGAAATACTTTGCATTTCCTTCGAAAACTGACATTCTCAGTATCCATCCCTTATTTCCCTTTTGCAATTCCGGAGCTTTCCTTTCAGAATGCATTCCGAACTGAAAAGAAAAAAATTCTAACATGCCCCCTTAAAACAATGATAAATGTATTTACACTTTATGCTGCTTTTATTGAGTACCCCTAAAAGAAGCAAGCCTCTTGCCAGTCACACATGACTCCCCTTTTTTACTGTCTAAACGCTGCCTTCGTAAGAGTAAATTTATGACTAAAACCTTCTTATATATATAAGATCAGTGTAGACTGATAGAATGGGTGCTCTTTGTTTTCAGAAATCATACATCATCCCATCACAATGTCCGTATGGATTAAAATTTGCAGTGATCAAGTCATCGGCAGTGAAGCAAGAAATGTTGTAACAAAATGAACTTTCGCATTCCGTTATAAAACTCGAGAGATGTTAAAAACTTTCATAGAAAAATATCAATCATTCTAACCTCGATTCAACAATCGCGTCATGGGTTCGAGTCATAGTGCCCCTAAGGCTTATCGAGTAGCACATCTTATGTACCTTAAATCCGTTGTGGCTTAAGCTCTCACGTTGCCATGGTGTGAAGTTGCAGAAAGGGAAGTGTCAACTCAGTTGTTATCTTTAAACCCTCGACTGTGGTTTAAAATGACGAGGTTCGAAGGCGATAGGTTTGATTGATTGTTTGTGTTAACATGGTACCAAGAAGCAAAACGGGGCTAATGGTGATGGACCACGTAATATCGGTCAAGTGACGAGGACGACACTAAAGTGGCATTTCTGTATCCAAACATTAACACTAGGCCAATGGGAGGACTTGGCATCTAGACTGGATTTCACTTGCTTCAGGCCCTTTATATGGTGGGTCTTTATATGCCTCAGGATTCAAACCCACAAGTTGACAAAAACATTGCCGGCCGACAGTTCATTAGGCAACTGCGGTACTCCGTTGATATCAGTCGTGCTTTCTTAGTTGGGACATTAATGAACGACCAACCAATCTCGGCTCGATTCCAATGAAAACTCATTCGATAAGATAATAGAAGGGTGGTCCAATTGTCAAAAAATCACTTCCGTAATTCTTATCGTAGCTAGAAAAGATTTCTATCCGTGATAAGGGTTCAAAAGGGAATTGGATTATGATGAATATTTAGCATAATCAATTTCTAAAACAGAGTTTTTCTCGTTATGAAATCCTTTCACGCTTTTTTTTTTATTTCAATTTAAAATTAACGTAATTTTTAAACTTCTATTTAGAGGCTTCCAATTTATGAGGGACTATAACCATGTATTATCAAACATTTGATGATATTTTTTTTACTGAACGATTTTGAAGATTTTTGCAATAAGATTTGATCGATTTTTTTTTCTAGTTTAGATGTCATTCTCCTCTTCTGATCATGACTGTATATATATATATATATATATATATATATATATATATATATATATAT
>BMAW01026600.1:5704-24960 GCA_019974015.1 Nephila pilipes
TTGAAAAAACAATATTAATATCAAATGTCCTCCACTAAAAGTTTAAAAAAATGCGTTTGAACATGAGTGGATGAATAAAAAGTATTTTATTAACGATTGAAAATTTGAAAAGATATGTATAGAGAGAGAAAGTGTGAGCTAATGGTAGGAATTTAAAAATAACACATTTAAGCAGCAAAAGCTATGCAGTATTCTACAAAATGTAATATAATACTATAATACGCGTAAATAAAATGCGAAACATATAGAGTAACTTAAACTACAATAAATCTACTATTTTATATTGAAAAACTACAATATTGCTTTGAAGTAGGCGACCGCAGTAGCCTAGTGGTTAAGGCAGCGTACTCTTGGCCGGTGTTGTTTTCGTCGAGTCGCGGGTTCGATCCTTGGCTACTAAAGACCCGTCGTGTAGCGGGGCTGATGCATGTTAAATCTGGTCAAGAGCCAAGGTCCTCCCATTGGCGTGATGTGGAGAGGGAGGTACGATCTCTGGTGTAGTTTACCGAGGCTTAAAATTACGATATCCATCGATAAGAGTCTTCGTATTGCTTCTCAGTGCGAAGTTAATAAGCAATCAAATCAAATCCATTGAAGTAGAAGACATAAAATAATTTTCTAAGACATGTGAGCCTTTGAGAAAACCCCAAATTACTCATAACACATCAATCAATAACTCCCGAGACTAACCCAGAGATAGCGCTCGTAGTAAACCAGTAACCAGGTCTTTCTAGAGTACGAACCTTTGCTTGAAACGTGTCAAAATTTTAAGTCGATCGGACCAGAAACAGCTGAGTTATCGAGGTCGGAGTAAAGTCGTTTTGTAGTTTGTTTAAAAAATGGAACAAACCGAGTTTCGTGTTCTGATAAAACATTGTTTTTTAATGGGTAAAAACACCGTGCAAGCGAAACAATGGATTGAAAAATGTTACCCGCACTCTTGTCCATCAAAAGCAACGATTTGTCGGTGGTTTGCCGAGTTTAAAAGTGGTCGTACCGACACAAATGACGCGGAACGCTCGGGTAGACCTGTGGAAGCCGTTACACCGGAAAATGTGAGTGAAGTGACAAAAATTATAATGAAAGATCGTAAAGTGAAGCTCCGTGAGATTGCTGAGATGACACAGATATCATATGGAAGTGTATTTACTATCCTTCATGAAAAATTGAGCATGAAAAAGGTTTTTTCCAAGTGGGTGCCGCGATTGCTTTCGATGGAACAAAAACAGCAACGAGTCGATGATTCAGAAAGCTGTTTAGCGCTATTTACTCGCAACAAAAAAGATTTCTTGCGAAAAAAAAAAAAAAGATTTGGAAAAGCGTTGGAACGATTGTATCACCCTAAAAGGTGATTAACAAAAGGTGTTATGTTGATGAATAAAAAAAAAATTTTGCAAAAAAAATGTTGTTTTCAATGTTAGTCTCGGGAGTTATTGATTGATGTGTTAAGGACCGGAAAGGTGAAATAAATATCGGGTGAATGAAGGAATGTTTCGTTAAATTTATTGATTTCTGAGGTAAATGTGACCGCGGAAGCCTATGGTCACGGACTAGCGGCTGGCAGTTTACGTCGAGTCGTAAGTTCGAGTCTTGATGCCACTAAAGACCCGCCGTATAGCAGGGGCTGATGCACGTTAATTCTGACGAAGCTCAAAACTCTCCCGTTGGTATGGTGTGGAAGTTTGGAGACAGAGGTGCCAGCTAGGTGTCGTACTCGTCACGAGATCGAGATTCAAAATTACGGGGTCCATCGCCAATAGCCTTGTTTTGCTTTTAGTGCGACGTTAATAAAACCAAACCAATCCGAAGGTAAATTTTTAATCAGTATTTCTTACTCTTCATTGATTGATTGGGGCCGCGGTAGCCTAGTGGTCAAGGTCGTGGATAGCGGCTGGCGGTTTTCGTTCAGTCGCGGGTTCGATCCTTGGCCACCAAAGACCCGCCGTGTAGCCGGGGCTGATGCACGTTAAATCTGTTCGGGGCCCAAAGTCCTCCCGTTGGCGTGGTGTGGATGTTAGGAGAGAGGGGTGCCAGCTCAGGTGTCGTCCTCGTCACTTGACCGTGGTTCAAAATTGCGAGGTCCGTCGCCAATAGCCCTCGTGTTGCTTCTAGTGCGACGTTAATAAAAACTAAACTAAAACATTGATTGATTGTTCATTAGAGTCGCATTTATGGGCAACACTGGGACTATTAGTAACGGACATTTTGAGTTACTGTCAAGTGTGAGGACGATACCAGAACTGGCTCCCTATTCCCAAACTTTAATTCAGACAGATTTAACGGGCATAAGCTCCATTACCGGGCGGTTATTTATCAGCATAGGACACGAACCCACGACTTGACGGAAACAGCGCTGTCTTGAATTCGCGACTGAAACCATTTGGAGAGATTCTGTGTTCACTTCTCACTTTTGAATGCTATTGGATCAAATTTTTAAGAAGTGCGTGATTTTTATTTTATCGTTATTTCAATTCCCGTAGGATTACTTGTCATTTTACTTAGTGATTAGTAAAGAAAGCTGTTCGCACCGATTTATTACTCAAACAATAAAATCACCCGTTCGTCCAGAATTGTGCAGAAAGACCTACAAAAACTCCTTTCTGGATTTCCTAATTTAGTAATGGGCCGCGGTAGCCTAGTGGTCATGGTTTCGGATTCGTGACCGGCGGTTTTCGTTCAGTCGCGGGTTCGAGCCTTGGACGCGAAAAACCCGCCGTGTAGCTGGGGTTCATGCACGTTAAATCTGAAAAGGCCCAAAGTCTTCCCGGTGGTGTGGTGTGGAGAGAGGGGTGCCAGCTCAGGTGTCATCCTCGTCACTTGACCGTGGTTCAAAATTACGAGTTCCGTCGCCAATAGCCCTCGTGTTGCTTCTAGTGCGACGTTAATAAAAAAACTAAACTAAACTACTTTAGTGAATGAGTGAATGTGAAGGTTATTGGCGCAAGAGCTAAATGTGGCCATGCTGCGCCAAACGAGATTTAACTGCGGTCTAGAAGAGAAGAAATAGAAGAAAAGACAAATTGGTTGACAAGGTGGGTCGAAAATTAGAGAAGGATCACTAGGGTAACTTGGAGATGCGTCACCCGTATTTACCAAAGACAGTAAACCCCATGGAAAATAAAAAGATCACTAGGGTGCCTGGGGGTCATGATGCCCATAATTATCTAAAGAAGGCAAGTCCCTGAGGTCCTCTGATATAATCCCCAGGGGCAGGGTGCCCGGATATACCCCCAGACGCTGGGTACCTATTTGAGTCACCTGTTACGACATGCATGAGCTACACTGGAACTATTCTTTCACACCTGGTCACCACACGGATTCTAGATTTACTTTAAGAGTTTTTCATAAGCTTATATGTGTGTGTTTTTGATTATTATTTACATCTCTTTAGAGAAAGAATGTTAAGTGTTATTAAGTTAAATGCATTTGGTATGCTTTAGAAACTAAAAATATTGGCGACGGAACACATAAATTTAAACCACGGTCAAGAAACGAGAATGACGCCTGAGTTGAAAATTCCATCTCTTCTAACTTCCAAGACCTATCACGTAAAGAGTTTCATGGCTCAATAAGTTGTATTATATTATTTGAATTATTCCGCTTGAAGGTTCATTTTTAATTTAATCAAGATTGCTTTTTAGAACTTTTTAAGGAGATTTTTTCTTATAAATTGTACATCATTTTTATACTTTATGATGTCATACGTATCAGTTTCAAAATGTTTTTTATTCTAGTAGACATTACGTGGGTGGTGTATTAGTGAAGTAAGAAGTTTATCATACACTCGATTATGTAATATGAAAGAAATGACTATTTTCCACAAATTTTGAATTCACAAGAAGTTGCTTGTTATCTTTCATGCTTCTCATTCCTGCTCTAGATTTATATAAGGAACTACTGGCAACAGACATCACAATAATGAACGTTTTCTGAGATTTTATTTTACTTTTTTGCTTCTATATCTCCGAAAACGAAAATTTCGAGGACCTATTAAAATTTTAATTTATCGTAATTCCGTCTGGGTCCGAAAGGTCTCAAACTTTGTAGTTGGTGATGTACAATTGAATTCTTGAGTTCAAATTCCACCTAAATTCGTTGTGCAGAGAATGGTGATAAATATCCCACTAGTATCTAATCACCTGGCGTGGTGTGAAAGAGAGGCACCGACTGGAATATGTCACCTTGTGAGATTCTCTCTTCCTTTCATTGCTGTGGGCCGCGGTAGCCTAGTGGTCAAGGTCGTGGACTAGCGGCTGGCGGTTTTCGCTCAGTCGCGGGTTCGATCCTTGGCCGCCAAAGACCCGCCGTGTAGCCGGGGCTGATGCACGTTAAATCTGTTCGGGGCCCAAAGTCCTCCCGTTGGCGTGGTGTGGATGTTAGGAGAGGGGGGTGCCAGCTCAGGTGTCGTCCTCGTCACTTGACCGTGGTTCAAAATTACGAGGTCCGTCGCCAATAGCCCTCGTGTTGCTTCTAGTGCGACGTTAATATAAACTAAACTAAGAAACTAAACTCCTTTCATTGCTTCTTCTAGTATGATTTTTTCAATTCTATCGAAACTATTTCTTCCTAAGAGATTGCGCTTAATTTTAAAAATTGGTTCATGCAAAGTATGTTCAAAATTGAAGTAAACTGGATATACTAGTTATGTATGTAAGAAGTAGTCAAGATAATTGATAGGAGGGAAAAGACTTTTGTTACGATCACGTGACATACAAGGTGTTTCGAGACTCATGGGCAAAAATTTAAGGGGTGATAGAAAACATATAGACAAACAATTTTCACCCCACTATTCAAAGGCCAGAGAGTGAGCGCTGAACAGCTAGAGGGCGCTGTAATGGAAAGCATAAATCGCGAGTCATTTCTACATTAAATTTCAGGATGTTAGCGAAATACAGTAATCAGGAAAGTCCATGCCTCCTTGAATATAAGTTAGGCCGTAGATTGAAGTAATTACAGAATAGTAAAGTCTTGATAATTATCTCGAGTATCGAAAAATTTAATTATTACTAAAAATAACCGAGAGAGAAACTTAATTGTTGTGTATCATTTTCAAGATTTCTCCACACATTCCTCACCCAGAGATTTACATTTCTCCCAGTTTTAATCGATTTTCGAAGACCGTCTCTGTTGACTGAACAGAGCCCTAGACTGTAAGAACTCTGACCTTTTCCATAGATATACTGCGGGTTCCTTCAGCCTATTTCTTATGACCGGGGTAGCCTAGTGATCATGGTTGCGCAATAGCCGGTGGCGATTCCCCCCCCCCCGTCTTTTTGTGAGTTTGAGACATCATACCACTAAAGATCCACCGTATAGTGTGGCTGATACACATTAAATCTCATTCAGGACACGAATCCTCGCTTGGCATGGTGTGGAAATTTGGCGAGAGAGGTGCCAACTCAGGTATCGTCCTCATCACTTGATCGAGGTTTAACATGTTGAGGTTGGTCGCCCACTCCTCTCGTGTCTGCTTCTCAGTGCAAAGTTAATAAACAATCAATTTATTTCTTCATGAATCCAAATGAAACGGCATTAATTTACAACATTACGTAAATAAGAATTAATTAATATGAACGAGGGTGATTCAAAAAGTACTTTATTTTATTTGGTTTTGGTTTGGTTTTTATTAACGTCGCACTGGAAGAAACACGAGGTCTGTTGGCGACTGACCTAGAAATTTTGAGCCTCGGTCAAGTGACGAGGACGACACCTGAGTTGGCAACCTCTCCCCTAACTTCCCCACCACACCAATGGGAGGACTTTGGGCCCCAATAGAGTTAATGTGTATCAGCCCTGGTTACATGGCAGACATTCAGTGGCATCAAGGTTCAAACCCGCGACTCGACGAAAAACCCCGGGCGCGACCAATACTTTATTTGAAGACAGACGGCATTATTAAGCAAAACTGGTGTTGCCGTTGGCGGCTGCCATCTGTTAAATGGAGTCAAAACAAATTTTACTTTGATTCATAAGTTACTTTGATTTGGTAGCCTTTTGAATGCAAATCAAAATTTGATTGCTGCCGATTTGAGTTATCGACAATATCATGCGTCGGTTTGTCACCGATACTTGGATTCATCTATATCCACCGGAAACCAATCAAAACGATGGTTTACTTCCAGTGAACTTTTTCCGAAAAAAATGGTTAAGATGGTCTTATCAGCCAAAAAAAATTATGATGATGAATTTTTGGGTTGCGAAAGATGTCATGATACCGATTACGCGTAACTGAGATAGCTGTTTAGTGAGTAATGAGGCTTACTAAAAAGGATCGGTAATTATCTAAAATGATCTGTACATGGACTAAAAATCCTTAGCAGACAACCGTTCGGTCATTCAGCTAATTTAAAACTGTGCATGTATTTTGTATAGAAAAGATATGTGTTATGAATCTGAAAGATCTGTGAAATAATGGCAATTGACAGCGATATAGGGGGCCGCGGTAGCCTAGTGGTCAAGGTCGTGGACTAGCGCCCGCGGTTTTCGTTCAGTCGCGGGTTCGATGCTTGGCCGCCAAAGACCCACCGTGTAGCCGGGGCGGATGCCGTTAAATCTGTCGGGGCCCAAAGTCCTCCCGTTGGCGTGGTGCGGATGTTAGGAGAGGGAGGTGCCAGCTCAGGTGTCGTCCTCGTCTCTTGACCGTGGTTCAAAATTACGAGATCCATCGCCAATAGCCCTCGGGTTGCTTCTAGTGCGACGTTAATAAAAACTAAACTAAAAATCACAGCGATATAAAAAAAATTTGATTCTAAAACGTGCCAACATAAAACCAAACAAAGTACAAAAATCGAAATTTCTATGCAAAGTCTTACAAAGAACAAATTTAGCCACCCTAGGTGCGCGTTTTTATAATAATTAATAAACCACTCAATTAATTATAAGTATTAAATAAACGATGAAATATCGAGTAATGGACAGCAGTAAACTTTTCCGATATTAAAATTAAAGCAAATGATACATTATTAAAATGAATATATTTAAGCTAAATGTAATTGAAATTAAAGCAAACTATAAAAAAAAAATTGAAAAGTAGTCTGATACGCCAAAATTGATCCACCTAAAATAGCCCATTTGGGTGCCTAATTAAGAATAAATATTTTGAAAATTTTTAGATAAATATGACCACCCAATAAAAACTGTGAATAATTTTACACTCTTTTCAGTAATCTCGCTGGTTTCTATTTGCATATTAATTTAAATGAACTTAGCAATTTAAAATTTTATATGAGCTTAGCAATTTAAAATTTTATATGAGCTTAGCAATTTAAAATTTATTACAATTTCGATGTGAATTATTAAAGAAATATTAATTATAAGGTAAATGTAAAAAGTTTTATAAATAATGAAGCTTATAAATATAAACGTTTCAACAATTCTTTTCAATTTTCAAATACGACATTTCAACAATAAGAAATGACTGTTTTGTCATCTTTTTTTCTTATGAAATTGCTTGGCCGTGGTAGCCAAGCGGTCATAGACCCGAAATCATGATCGAGGGTGTTCCAGCCATGGATTCGAATTCTGATATCACTATAGACGTGCAATGGGTTCATGTCCGTTGAATATGTAAGGATTTAAAGTCCTTACTCTGGGTTATTGTGGAAGTTTGGAGATCAGGAGGCCAGCAGAGGTGTCTTCCTCGTCATTTGATATTGAGATTAAAAATTACGAGGTCCATCGGCAATAATCCTCGTGTTGCTTCCAAGTATAATTTCACCAAGCAGTTAATCAATATTTTAAAATTTTCTTTTTCTACAAATTCATTGCCGCGGTAACCTAATGATTATGATTACGAATTCGCTTCCTACGTTGTTTCCATCTAATACCACTAAAAACAAGCTACGTATTGGGCAAAATGGATGTTAAATCTGTCCTCTCATTGACAATATATGGATGTTCGGAGGCTCCAGTTCAAGTGACGTCATCATTTCTTAATAGAGGCTAAAAATTACGAGGTCCGTCTTGAGTTACTCTGGAGTTGCTTTTAAGTGTTATGATAATACTCGTAATAATCAATCATGTGAAAAATTGAAATTTTTTCATGTGTACAAAGATTGGCTATTAAATAACGATACTGACGCTGTAAAACATTTTAGTTTGATGTCATACATATTTACTTATTATCATTTTAAATTAACGTCCCTCCTCTGTCCCTACATGCGAATCTTCCATTGTTCGAAGACTTCTTCCGTCATCTCCTTCAGGACGCGTGTCGCTTTCTCATTCACAGCTTCAACGAATTCGAATCTTGTTCCTTTTAATGCAGATTTCACCTTAGGAAATAGACAGAAGTAGCATAGATCAAGATCCAACGAATAAGGCGATGGTCTAACATTGGGATGCAGTACTTGCATCCCAATGTTAGACCATCATTATCTGTCCAGAGACTTAGAAATCTCTGGACAGATAATGTGGAATGAGCCGGTGCATTATCTTGGTGAAAAAATTTGCCGTACGGATTCCTTTGTTCATTCCTACTGTCTCAGCAATCGTACGAATTCTTAACCGACGGTCGGATCGAACCAGATGACCGATTGTTTCAATATTGCCCCTGTTTTTGACGAGAGAGGGCGACCCGAGCGTGAATCATCTTCAACGTCTTCTCGATCGTCTTGAAAAGGCTTAAACCACTCAAAAACATATGTACGCGATAAATATTCATTGTTATACACTTCTTTTAGTGAATTATAAGTTTCAGGCAAGGGTTTTCCCATGTCTTATGTGAAATTTCACAACGATTCGTTGTTCATTTATTTTTACTGAGAAACAAAAAAAAAAATAATAATAATAACTCTAATGCTAACGAAGACTATGGATATATAGATTTGTTTGCATAAACAAGAGGCATTGCATTCGAAACAGAAGGCTTCGCACTAAACAGCTGTAGGTCGCTGGCGTTTGGCACATACATAATTCTTCTATTGCAGCATCAGTCTAGTAATTTAATAGTCACACGTCGTATAGCTGATGCATGTAGTAAAAAGATAATGTATTTCAATAGCAGGGGAATACCAGTAAAAATTAGTGTATTGTGCGTTTATCTTCTTTTTGTATATATGACTGTAGTTTCCACGATATTTGTCTTTTTCAAAATTTAAATTATCTCCAATGAAAGAAATTGATTCTATAAATATGAAATTATCAAATAATTTTTATCTTTTCCGATTTCGGCCTGATTAACTCTAGCGCAGAATGTGTTAGATTGTATGATTATAAAGGCGGCTTTAAAATATTTGAAAAAAATAATAAATTTGACGGTTTTTGTTAACTTCGTTCGTAGAAGCAACACTAGGGCTATTGGCACTGCACCTATGAATTATTAACCCCTGTTGAGTGACGAGGGGGAAATCTGAGCGAAGAGGGCGAACCCCATCTCCAAACTTCCACACCACGTATTGGGAGGACGTGCACCAGTCCCGCTACATGACGGGTCTTAAGGAATGTCAGGCCTGAACGGAAACAACACCGATCACGTTTTCGCGGCTATGACCACTTCGTTATCACGGTCTCAAAAGAAAAAGTAAGACCTCTGTTCTATTTTAATTGTCAAATTATACAAAACATAACGTCCCATCTTTAAATAAATTCTTATTGATTGATTTATTACCCGAAACGAGAGGTATAAAACGATCAAGCGATAAAACTTAATCTCTCCATCAATTGAAAGAGAAAAAAAACAGATAATGATTAATAACGTGATGATTTGTGGAACACGATTTTATGGACATCGTTTGGAATAACTTAAGTTTGCCGAGTTAGGCCCAGAACAATATGAGACGACCGTTTCCTGTTTGACTCAATATCAAACAAAAGAAGAGACGGTAGACTATTCATAAGCTATGACATTAGATTCATAGGCAAAAATAATTCAATAAAACAATTGCCCGATTGGAATTTCAAATAAAGAATCGTACACAATCGTGTCTGTTTGTCTACTAAAAACATTTGTTTTAACCGGCGGTCTGTTGTGTGGTTGGAGAGTTAGTATTCCATCTTTTTTAGAAAATTACGAACGAAGACGAACCGGAATTTAAATGCTGGCACGAATTCATGATTTTGTAGAATTTTTTAAACGTCAAATTTCAATGCGGACAGATCTTTTCGGTTAACTTATTTCGAGAAAATGGCGCGCAGTTAAAACGGCATCTTGTACATCAGAATTTCAGATTTCTTGCCCAACGACAGTGGAAATTTATGAAGTCTTTATGTTTCCATTCTGAATAAGTTACAAAGGTTGAAATTTCACGAGATATATTGGAAGGTGTAAGCATCATGAATGAAAAAAAAAATCTTGTCGTCACGTGCAGTTTTGAAAATCCTTCCATGTAACGGTTGAATCTGATTCACACTTTAAAGAGATCAAGCTGCATATATTCCCTATCTCCTCAGTGTTAAAAAAATTTAATAAAATAAATTAAATCAAGCTTTTACTTAAATATTTATTTAACAGTATTAAAAAAATTTTAAATTGTAAAATAATATATAATTTATAAGATCTTAAGGCTCTCGTCTACCCGCCATTTTGATTTCATCAGCTTAATGTTAATCCTATGGAATTTCGACTTGAATTCTCCCATCTTTATTTTTCGATCTATTTGAATGCAATAAAGTGCATCTGAAATAGCAAAAAATAATGAATGCTTCTGTGGAATTACTTTTTTCCTTCGATTCTTAAAAATATTTGAAAATATTCTCTAAAGGCCGGAAAACTCAAAAACGAATTATTAAAATAAGAATAAAGATATTTTTAAAAATCTTAGGAAAAAAGTAATTCCACAGAAGCCTTCGTTACTTTTTGCTCTTTCACATGCACTTTATTGCATTCAAATAGATCAAACAATAAAGATGGGAGAATTAAAGTCAAAATTCCATTGGATTAACATTACGTCCACGAAATCAAAATGGCGGGTAGACGGGAGCCTTAAGAGAGAGAGACTCCAGTCTACCCGCCATTTTGATTTCGTGGACGTAATGTTAATCCTATGGAATTTTGGCCTTAATTCTCCCATCTTTATTATTTGATCTATTTGAATGCAATAAAGTATAATAATTATAATATTCGGATATAACACAAACTCGGACTATCGCTGATTCCATTGTTAGAAATCAATAACAAATCTTGCTAGAAAAATTATAATCAGTAATATTTTCTCAGCGTCTAGAATTTATCTCCCGTTCATTCCTTCGTTATATAAGTGATTAAAGTGGATCTTAGCTACTTTAACTTTTCCCAGAATGGGAAAATTAAAAAATAATAATACTGTATATATGCTTTTATGTATTTTGAAAAATGTTAAGGTACAAATTTAGCATAAGCCTCACGATTTGAAGAATTTCGAGAAAAATTAAAAGGTAAAAACATACAAATGTAGATCAAATTTTAAATGGGACTTTTTTTAACAGCGGCAGATGATTTGCTTATATTTTGTCTCAACAATCCTGATATGACTAGATTTGATTGATTGTTTTTATTAACGTCACGCTGAGAAGCAACACGAGTGCTTTTGGCATCGAACCTCGAATTTTGAACCTCGGCCAACATAAATACTGCTACCCATATGTATTATTGTCAAGATACATAAATGTTAAAATAGTTACAAATAAAAATAATCATAACTAATATTTTCTTAATAATTACACTTTGTTTCCTCCTGTTATCGTGAATTTTTGTATCTCAATTTTGTTATTTTGCTCATGATTTAAATTGAATCGGTCATTTTTAAGAGGGGTCACCTCTAATTTATTTGTGAATTACTTTTCGGTGATTTTATAGAGCTATGGAATCGACTGATGTATTCCAAATGAAAACGGAATCCTAGAATGATTTCATTCGGCACTCATTTTGTAAAAGGGGGATCTTCCTGAGCGCGGCTCTCATTTCTTCCGCCACGCATGCGCTGACAATCTCTTGAGGCCAACTTCTAACATTTACACCCGATTCCTTAGTTTTTCGGTACGCATTGGCAGTGATCTGTTAGTGCTGGGCGTGTAATTATTAATATTCATATTATTATTCTTTCTTGAAAAGATGTCGGAGCGTTTAAGTTTGTCATAACCTTTTTCTTCTTCGATTTGAGGTGACAGTACAACTTCAAAGCACAATTTATGGACAAAATATGAAATTTTTATTATTTTTGATTACATGTTGATATTTAGTCATTTAGCTTAAAAAATCTATTTGACTTTTGCGTCTTTTTTTTTTATTTTGAAGCTGAGTTGCAGCTGTTTTAATAATAGTTTATCATGAATTTCTCTGACCGGGGAAAGGATCTAAAAATGACGTTTATCATTAGTGCAAAACTCAATACCTCTAAAATGTTTCGCATCAATGAAATTAAAATTTATATATATATACCCTCTATATATATATATATAGATGTATAATGATTTAACTTAATTCCTATTAATTTCTCACCATAAAAATTTAATTTAATAAATTTGTCCATTCTCTCCTTTAAAAGATAATATTCATTCTTATTTCCTCTGATGCGATTCCTTTTTTCTTTTTAATTTATTCAATCACGCGTTCTAAAAAATTCGCAGAATCAGCAGATCACGTACTCCAGACCGATAGGGATAATCCCTACCAGACTTTAAGTCTACACTTAAATTCCCTTGAAGTCCCTTCATCCATACCATATGGTATTTGACATTTAAACTGAATTTTCCCTCATATAAAAAGCAAAACACAGCGAAAAACGCTCTCTTCTTACTCCTCTCTTGCTCTTTCTCTCTCTTGCTCAGACACCCATCTCTGATGATCATCTAAGATTTTTATGGTAGTTTCGCTTCGGCCTCTATGGCCGAAGCCCGACAATAGAAATAAAACTGCTACAATAGAAATAAAATTATTTCGGTCATGCATTTAATGTTTCATTAATGTTGAACAAACGTTACATATATGTGTGTGTGTGTTTCAAATACCTATTCATAAAATAGAAGATTTTTGTGGTTTTATTCTGAGTAGAAGGTCTTTTTATGTTGCAATAAAGTGAAAATCACGATGACTTTTTAAAGAAATTTTCAGTTATCAGAACTCGAGCTACCATAGCTTCCCACGGAAGGGCTATATTATGAGATTAACAGTCTATTCGGTAGAAAAGGTTCCATTCTGTATTATTCAATTTACAAAATGTCAGTATATTTATTTCAGTTACCATGTTTTGCTCAAAGTCTTAATTTATGCTTATACTTGTATAAATTACTCTGTTGACAATAAAAATATACACTAACAAACCTTTTCTCTGGTGTTTTCAAATTTGAAAGCCCCACATGGTCATGAAATGAGCATTTGTAGGCAAAAGTTAGGTTAATTCAAAAAGTTTTCTTCCATGATGTGTTGTTACCATAAAAAAGAATCATTGAACAAGTAAGAATAATGCACTTAAGAATCACAATGTTCAATTGAAAAAAAAATTTCGTAGACTAACTTAAAAATATAACAATCGCATTTTCGTGATCACGTGATACTCCTTTGGATTCCAAGACGCTCGAAAAATTTTTGGAATGAGCCGACGGACAGTTTCGTAAAATCTCAACGGAATCGAATGACATGCCATTGATTGGATTCCCCAGCAGACATCAACAGTAATATTTTCAAAAACAGAATTAAAAGAGTCTATGAAAACCTTTATTCGAACGAATCATTTGAAATCTTAGGGAAAATATCAACCATACATATAATATCCAGTAGGACAAAAAGCAGGGAAGAGAAAATATTAAGCACTCGAATCATCAGCAAAATAATCATAACTCCCATGCTTTTCTCAAATTCAATTTATATGATAATGCAAAATATGGTACCCGTGACAATATCAACGATTTGGAACATATTCTTTTGATTTGTAATAAATACGCATTCCATAAAAATCATCTCTGAAATGTCTTCAAGATAGACTCACAGCGCAATACTACTTTGAAAGATCTTTTGTAAAATGCATTACGAAAGTGGTTCAAAAATTACTTGTATTTGAAGACAGATGACATCATTAAAGTAAAGTGTTGTTACCACTGGGTGTTGACATCTTTTCAACGGAGCCGAACCAAATTGATTCATTAGTTCTATTTGATTTGGTAGTCATTTGCTGCCAAATCAAAATTGGACTGCTGCCGCGTCGAGTTGTCACCGTCGATGATGAATGGATTCATCGTTATTCTCCGAAAATCTAGCTACTATTAAAACATAGTATTACATCGAGTGAATCTGCTCCAGAGAAGGCATGGATGATCTCATCTGCCGGAAAAATTGTGAAGAAGAATTTTTGAGGTGCGAAAGGGGTCATGATCAAGACTTGGAGAGCTGTCTAGTAGTTCATGATGCTTACTAAAAACAAACCATTTTCGATGCTACGAGTGCCATCTCTTGGATTTTCTAAGGAATTATTGAATGCTCCTCGTAGCTTATAAACGAGTGATTAAAACAGGCTTGCAGAAGATGAAATATTTTGATATCTATTGAATTAAAAGATATTTTAAAGGGGATAGTAGCCTTTGTTGCTCTATATCCCATAAAAAAATTAATCAATTGAACAATATGGTTCCATATTGTTCGTTCCAAACCCAAAAATAACTCTGCCTATCAAAGAAACTGCTTATCAAGATTAAGAACTAGAGACAATGAAGTATTAAATAAACGGTAATCAATTACAGCTTATATATATATATATATATATATATATATATATATATATATATAAGTGAAATACCACTGACTGACTCATCACGAGATCTCTAAGACTATACAACCGATTGACTTGAAATTTAGCATAATTACTCATTTTGTGATGTAGACACTCACTGAGAACGAATTTTACGGAAGTCTCATCCAAAATGTAATTTTCATCCGTTCATCTACTCTTAACCATCAGTCATGTAATTTTGGCGACTTTATCGCCAAAAATGATATGACCGACGCCAAACGGAATATAGTTTTTTTCTATGAATACTGTGTATTGTCACCCATTAAGTTTACTTGGTGAGATTTGCGCGTGCGAAATGGAAAAATACCAAATAATTTCATATTGAAGCGCTGATGGAGGATTGGCAAGATTTTGGCGAAGGGGCTCTTTATGTGAAATTTCGTACAAGTCGAATATAGGAAACGTACATATTTAGCGATATAGAAATAATTGAGTTAGGAATCCCACAGTTGGTGAAAGTGTAATTTAGCTCCAAAACATAGCGGTATTTTGAAAAATACTAAAATGGCGACTTCTTACGGAGTAGCGCAGACGCAAGACAGTCTTCGTTTACTGGAGAATCTCGCTACATGCATGAACGAACTGAAGAGGCTGTGACATATTAAGATATTTTGGACGTCCCGACTTGCTCGACTTTTTTTTAAGGGTTGCAGTCACTTGCAATCCTAAATGGTCAGAAATCAAAGATGTCTTGAGGCAAGGACAAAAATCTTATGATAGACACGATGTCATAGCGAGGGTATTTCATTTGAAAATCAAGCACATGGTGAATCTTCTGTGAAAAGGTTGTATCTTAGGCAATACTAGGAGTAACATGTATACGGTGGAATGAATTTTATCCATATTATATATATATGAGGTCACTTTTTACTATTTTGTTTTTCTCATATATTTGAAAGTCGTGGATAACCATTATTACAGACATTTAATTTCTTAAAATTTTAAATTTAGATTATCATTATCGTTTAAAAATTGAAATTTTTTTTTTTTTTTGATATTTTACGTATAGGTTCCAAAATATAATATTATCGTCTTACCAGCAAAGTGGGTGGGTATCAGCTGTTATATATATATATATAAATATACTCTCACTTATCTTGCCTATTATATGTAAATCCAGTAATGTTTTGCTGAGATATTTATTTTCTTTACCGTAGTTTTCATTCAAATATACATCTTTTTAAATAAAAATGAACTTATTCTTTCACAAACCCTGATTCAATTTGAAAATATTTCATTTCTGTACAGGAAAAAATATTTTTACTGGGCATCCGGTGAGATCATTAATAATTATGTAGATATTTTTAAATTATGCGTAATCCTCTTTATTGACAAAAAAATATCGATTTTCTAGTAAACATTACGGAAAGAAAAGGTTCTTTTGCTTCTGTGAAGTTTATAAAAGTGGAGATGGTAACTTTTCAAAACGGCAGATTCAATTATTCTAGTTTTTCTCTCTAAAATCTTCATCTTATAAATTTTATCTCGAAACATTTTAGATTAATGATGTAACTTTTAATTTTGAGTAGATTCATACACGTTTCGTATGGCCCAAAGACATTTAAATCGCGTACTCTCACAAAATGAGCTATTTTTAAAAACTTTCGTGTCTATAAAAGTCATATCATATCTCATCAAATAATTCGCTGTAAATATCTTGGTTAAATTAGGTTTTATTAACACCATAGAATTACTTTGACATTGAATTGATCATAACTATATCTCTTCGACTTTGAGACGCTGTAGCATAATCAAGAAGGTTATCAATTTATTATAAGTGACATTAACTTTCACATAAAATTAAAATAATATTTACTCTATTATGCACGGATATGTAATTCTCTAAGAGAGCAGTTGAACCATTGTCTTTAATTTGAGAGCTATTAATTTCATCTAAGGTTTTCGTAAAGCAATAATAACAGTTATTAACTACTAATATAAAATTAATATAATTAATAAAAAATATGTTTATTATGTTAAAAGAGAATTACCTCCTGCTTTTCTCTGACAGAAATAAACCATTCTTGACACGGAGTTCTCTTATTTTTATTTCTAGGCGAAGTATTTTTTGGATAACTAATTATTGAAATTATATATTTAAGGGAATACAGAATACAGATAAAACTTAAATTCGTAATTTTTGTTTGCACAGAGACTGATCTCTTCAACAGAAACGACAGGAGTTAAAATGCCTTAATAACTAGCCCGAGTGGATTGTCTCTTTTGGTGTGATTGATAAAAGCTCAGCAAAAAGCGACCAGTCAATTTTTCTTCGAACGCAATGGACCAGGGAATGAAACGCATTGATACTCCCATGATCAATAAATTCTGAAACTCCCTCTACGGGGTCGGAAAACATCCAGCGCCGAAATGGTGACCCAGGACTTGAACATTAGATGCCATCAACAGTGGTTCCAAGGCAGAGCGTTGTGGAATACCACAGATTGGCAAAATGTGGTGTTTAGTTATGAGTCTGGATTCGTTTGGGGGATATATGATAGCCGTGTACGGGTGTGAAGGCTCCCTGGTGATCAGTTCAATTCCACCCTCCCTTGCCTGCTGTGCGGGCAGCGTGGGGGTGGAATTCGTGGGGATTTGGGGGAGGGTGCAGACACTATGAAGCAGGCCCGCACTAATTGTGACACGAGGAACCTTCACGAACTAGCGTTATGTTGATTACCTTTTTCGACCCCAAGTGGACCTTTCCTAAGTGGTATTCCAGAAGCAGTTTTTTAGCAAGATAATACTCGTCCACATACAACTCAAGATATTCTAAGTCAAGTTCAGACTCTTCCATTACCGGCCCGCTCCCCGGACTTTGAGGGACCATCTAAAATGCCAGATGCCAACGTGTCACTCTGAACATGGACGGCCCATCTGCCTCAGGACAACAAGACGTCTAATCAACTCGATTCTGAATCCTACTGAGGGATTTATTGCAGCGCTATTGAAGTTGCACTGCACTTGTCTACTTGTACACTGTGTATATATATAAAACTGTCGATTTTGGGATCAAGTAAATCTTTCATCTGTACCATCATGTGTATTAAATTTCATTTCAATCTGAAACTCCCTTCATGGTGTGCTATTTTCAATGTGTTCCCGAGTATATACACTGGCATTCAAAATTAAGAGAGTTTGTATATTTTGTCGAATTTCATAAAAAGAATTGAATGAAATGTAAAAATACTGCTTCGAAAAAAAGGTGCAAATCTTGTATGTGGAATACACAAGTGTATAGGTGTAGAGGTGAAAATAGTTGAAAAACAGGATTTATAAGTGCGCGTGCTAAAGTTCGCATTTCGTTCGCGAGAACATTTTGCAGAATTTCTTAATATTTTTTGCATCTAATTAAAATTCAATCAGAAAAACTGAGTACTCACCAACGTTTAGATTATGAAGTGAGGAGGCGGATTGTAGGTAAGCTAGAATCAGACCAGTCTCAAATCCAGATTTGAAGTGAATTCAATTTAACGCCCAGCGTCGTATCCAAGTTGTGGAAACAGTTTTAGGATACCGGATTCGTCGAGAGAAAGCCTGGGCAAGGTTGTCCAAGAGCAACTATGGCCAGAGAAGATCGCCATTTACCCATTATAATGAGGTGTAAAAGGGATGCTACAGCTCCTCATGAGTTGTTTGCGGCCACAGAAACAGGATTTTCTAGGGTGACTGTTTCCAGAGGACTTCATAAGAGAGGGCTGTTTGCAAGAAGACCCCGCTCAGTTCTGAAAACAGGAGAATCCGCTTAAAATGGTGCAAGGGATCATAGAGATTGGAGCATGGATCAATGGGCGACCATTCTCTTCACTGATGAGTCCCGGTTCGGCCTAACCAGTGATTCTCGCCGTATTTTCATACAGAGAGAATCAGGGACCCACTACCTGCCTTCCAATATCCGAGAAATCGACCACTACTGCAGCAGAGGCTTGATGATCTGGGCAGGCATCATGTTAGAGCCCTATGTTCGCCTTTTCAGAGGTGCAGTTGGTCCTGATTTCCTTTTAATGGATGACAACAAGAGGCCACATAGAACTCATCTGGTCGACGAATTTCTAGAAAAGTAAAGATATTCGCCGGATGTATTCACCAGTCAGATCTCTAGATTTCAATCATGTAGAGCATACCTAGGACGCTCTGGGGAGGGCAATTGCAATTTGCAACCTTCCTTCCCCCGAAAACCATCCAAGACCTGAAAACAGCGTTGTTGAACGAGCGGGACCAATTTGTACAGGAACGCATAAACTCCCTTATTTCCAGCATAAAATCATGGTACGAAATATCTGTAAGAGGGGACCATACCTCCAATAAACCCATTTTTTTATTCTACTCTACAACTGCTGTTTCATACCTTACGACTTCGAGGAGTGTTACGCATGATCATGTGTATGTATTACAATTGTTGAACGGTTATTTGTTTTTTTAATTTTATCAACACTATGCAGAAACCAAATTTCTTTAAAATCTGTCCAGTAGTTCTAGAGATAATCGACCAAATGGAAAATTCTCTTAATTTTAACATCAGTATATATATATATATATATATATATATATATATAT
>BMAW01026601.1:0-10270 GCA_019974015.1 Nephila pilipes
TGTCATTGGTAAAGGTCAAATGTTAATCTTCAAAAATCCTTTCTCCTTTGCCAAAATTCTTCTTTCTCTTTTCTAATTAGAATTACTTTAGTGTAAATGCCTCGATTCCGTTGTTTTGGCGAATGGATTTATAAAATAGGTTTATTTATTTAGAATGATTAGAGAGAGTAAGGGTGAAGTTTGATAGCGCAAGAATCAGATGTAGCTAAAATTTTAAAAGTTCTTAATAAGATGAAGGGTCGAAAGTAGAAAAAGATGGCCGGATCATCCCGGAAGTGCGTCATCCCAGTTTACAAAAGACAGTAAACCCCAAAGGGAAAGAATAAATATCATTAGGGTGCATTGGTATCATGATTCACGTATTTACGTAGTAACCCTCTAAAGGGAGAGAGAAAGATAGAGAGAGAAAGAGAGAGACAAAGATGTCACATCCTCGTTAGCACTATTGAACTACAGGAGGAGGGGATTGAGCGACAGTGATATGGAGTGAGAAAAGCCTCCCCCTTTTCTGTTCTTAAATAATTAAACGTCTTTAGTTTAATGAAAGATATTCGTATGGATTTGCAGTTACAAATTTGATGAACGGTAACGACTGGATATTGAGATATCGGCACAGAAGTATTGAGTGCAAACAGCTTCATTGAAAGAAATGCAAAAACAGAATGGAAAGAAAAAATGCACATTTACGAATTTCAAGCAAGACAAAAAAAAATAGTTTAAAGATTTTTAAAGAAAATTCAAGAGTTTTCTTATGGTAATTTCTAACCTAATATTTTTTTTCTTTCAAATAATTTGCAATTCTTATTTATCCGTTTTGTGTTAAGCATCGCACATCACCATCGTATACAGATTATAACTATTTTGATACATAATACATAAAATATGAAGCTTGGTATATAAAATATGAAGTTTAGTGAAGATTTTATAAAATATTAAGTATAATATATAAATTCATTTATATTATGTACAAAATAAATGTAAAAATGAATATAAATGCATTACCCCGAATACAAGCGATACTTTTTTACTAATCATTTCCCTTAAAAATATTAAATCGCGCTTAATTCGAGGTCTAGGAATGTAACATCCCTGCTTATAGTATGTTATGCCCATGTCTTTGCCCTAATTTTACCAAATTTTTTCTTTACGTTACTTAATTTTATTGTCATGCATGTAACTTGTGTTATTAACTATTTTAAATCAATGCTTATCTGACTAAATTATTTTTCCTTTCAATTTCTTTTATGTAAAATGAGGGGATCGTATTTAAATCCTCACTTTTTCTATCTTTTTTGAAATATGTTGGTGTATTTTAAATTAGAGTTCGCGTTACATTCGAGCTAATATGCTATAAATTTTGTATATATTACAAATTTTTAAGCATACTATGTATATATACTATAATATAAACTGCTGTTTGTAGAAAATGCAACACCATGAAGGAATCATCAGAATCAAATGAAATTCGCAGCAAATGTCAATTATAGGATATTATGCAAATTAATAAAGTTTCAGAGCCATCGCGCGTGCGCGGCGCGCGCAGCGCCCTCTGAATTGATGCTGAAAGCGTATAAATAAAGTGCTGTAGCGGGACGTTGAAAAAAGTCTATGATTATTTGTTAGTGGCAAACGTTTAGTGAGACCTGAGTATGCCTCCACGACGGAAGAATAAGAAATTCAAGCAACTTACGGAGTTTGAACGAGGGAGGATAATCGGCCTTCGAGAAGGAGGATTTTCCTATCGCGCAATAGCAGCTCGTATGCAGCGGAACAGTTCCACAGTGATGCGAGTTTGGAAGCAGTGGACCGACGAGCACCGAACAACTCGAAAAACAGGCACTGGACGACAGAAGGTGACGTCAGAGCGCGATGATCGACACCTGCTCCGCATGGCGGTGAATGATCGCACAGCTTCCTCCAGGCAGCTGGCAGCACGTTGGTCTACTGCTACAGGTGTACAATTGTCGGCTTCGTCAATTCGTCGTCGTCTGCTGCGCCGTGGATTGCGTGCAAGGGTGCCTTTATACAGGATTCCCCTCACGGCGAATCATCGACGGCTGCGTCGGCAGTGGGCTCTTGAGCACAGAGACAGGCGAGCTGATTGGCACCAAGTTGTCTTTTCAGATGAATCACGCTTCAATTTGTGGACCCATGATGGCCGTGTTCGTGTTAGACGTTATGCCGGTCAACGCTGCCTTCCTGAGTGTATTATTGAACGACATAGTGGTCGAACACCCGGAGTTATGGTCTGGGGTGCGATTTCGTATCATGGACGATCCAATTTGATACGAATTGAGGGTAATCTGAATAGCAACAGGTACGTCCGTGAAGTGCTACAGCCCGAAGTCGTTCCTTTCCTTCAAGGCATCCCTGGAGCTATCTTTCAGCAGGATAATGCACGCCCACATGTTGCGCGGACTGTTCGAGACTTCTGTTCAGCACAACGCATGCAACTTCTTCCTTGGCCTGCTTATTCACCGGATATGTCGCCTATTGAGCACGTGTGGGATATGGTTGGTCGGCGTTTCGCTCGTGATCCGCGTCCTGCAGTTTCCAAAGACGAACTTTGGTTGCGCATACAAGCGATATGGAATTCTCTTCCTCAAGCAGATATTCAACATCTGTTTGACTCCATGCCACGTCGTATAGCAGCACTTATTGCAGCGCATGGTGGCTGCACCAAATACTGATTTCGGACGCTTAATTTGTTTCTTTTGTTTTGAAAATTTCATCATTTATTTGTATCAGTACAAGTCGTTTCTGCATTAAATTTCATTTGATTCTGATGATTCTTTCATGGTGTTGCATTTTCTACAAACAGCAGTATATATATATATAGTTATACATTCTATATTCAAAGTCTCTGTAGTATGTGCTCATTAGTAAGGGGGGCTAAGATTAAAAAAAATGAAACTTCAAAAATTATTTCTAACAACAAACAATTTCTTTTAAAGTTCTTGTTGGAATTAAGTAAAACTGACGTAAAAAATTAGTTTTTGTTTTCTTATCGATTGATAAATTACTTCATTTTTTTTTTTTAATCAGGGATCTAAAAAATGTGGTAGAAACTAAAACCAAATTATCTAAATTTTTAAGAAAAAAGGTTTGAGCCGTCCATTTTGTTTCAATTTATCTATTCATAATTCGGCTTCCTTCTTTTCGTATTTTAGTTGAAGATCGACTTTGATGATAAAGTGTATTGTTATTTTATATTTATTTTAATCTTTGAATAATTATTATTTCCCTTCCATACAAATTTCATAACATTAAATGAACGGAAGAACTGAATGCGTTCCAGGAGAGGAAAATATTTTTCCATTGTTGAATTACTTTGATATTGAGCCTAAATACTTTATCTACACTTACCAGGTGTATACCTATGAAATGGGGACTTTTTCTAACAAATGGCGCAACACATACGTTTTTCCGCGTAATGTTTTGATATATATGTAGTATTTTTTACTTTACTATTTCTAGCGTACAAAACCATACACATGGAAAATTATGAGAGTATAAATTCAAGACCTTTTCCTGCTCTGAAAATGTCAAATTTGATACAAAAAAAATACAATTTCATTCATTACTTCATTTTAAATCAAACTATTAATCAAATATATCGAATACTTATAAAAGCTTACGCCGAACAGGCATAAGCTTGTCACATCGAACAATTCAAAAAACTTGTGAACATGGATTCAGTAGATTCAAAACTGGTAATTTTGATGTGAAACACGAGGCTAAAGGAAAATCATCGAAAAAATTTTAAGATACAGTGTTATAAGTATTGTTGGACGAAGATCCGCTCAAATTCACTCACAATTGGAGGAAGAATTATGAGGGTGGTTGAAAAAGTACTTTTATTTGAAGACAGATGACATCTTTGAGGTAAATTGTTCTTACCATTGGGTGCTGCCATCTGTCAAACGGAGCTGAAACAAATATGACTTTGATTCATAAGTTAATTTTGATTTGGAGGTTATTTACTGCCCAATCGAATTATTGACGTCATTTTGAATCGAGTAATCACCATCGGTGAGACCTGGATACGTCATTATGCACCGAAAATCAAACAAAACAAAACTTAGGTTTGCTGCCGGTGAAGCCGCCTTTCAAGAAAGGTGAATATGGTCTCATCAGCCGGAAATGTTATGACGAAGAATGTTTGAGATGCGAAAGTCGTCATGATCACAAATGTAAGTAACTAAGACCTAGACAGTCGTCTAGAAAGTCATGCTACTTACTAAAAGCAAACCATTTTCTATGCTACAATCACCCTCTCTTGGAATTTTTAAGGCATACTGAACGACCCTCATAAATGTGGATAAAAAAAAGTGTTACCTAGCGTCTATGCGCTATAAGAAAAATTCAAAAAGAAAAAAAAGATGGGAATTAGTTGTTGTATTGAATGGCGTATACTTCAAATAAATAGTTTTAATCATTCACTACAAATTAACAAGTTTTTTTTTTTATTTAAAAAAATGTACATTTCATAGGTATATGCCTAGTAGAAATACAAACATTTCTAATTTGTATATATGAGGGTGGTTTCAAAAGTACCTGTTTTTGATGGCAGGTGGCGCTGAAAAGGCAAATTGATGTTACCACTGTGTGCTACTATATGTTACGCGGCACCAAAACAAATACTACTCTGATTCCTAGATTAGCTTTGATTGCTTCTGCGATGAGTTGTCGCAATGAATTTTCGTCGAGTTTTCACCCTCCTTGAGACATGAATTCCTCATTCACGATCGGAAATCGAGTGAAGGGTTTCTTCCGATGAATACATTCCTATAAAAGGCGAACATGATCTTGCCGATGGTGGTGTCTTTTTTGGATGAAAACGCCATCATAATAGAGAAAAGGGATAAGTAATCACTGAAAAACGCTACAGTGAGTTACCTAACCTATTTTCCATTCTTAACATAGGGCACTGTTTGAAGCCCTCTTGTAAAAAGCCGTACCTTATCCACTATTACCTATCCAAGGGGCTATTGTTTTAATTAATCCAAAAATGTCATACCTGACTATATTTCAGAAATTTATCTTGTTTTTTTTGTTCACTTGTGATGCCGGTTTTCATTAGTAAGGAACTTAATTTTCAAAAATGCGACATAATAAATTTCTCCAGAATTTTTTTAATGGATTGAAATAAAATATATGTAATATATGTCTGATACCTGCTTTTACCAGTAAGGAACTCAATTTTCAAAACTAATGTCGTAATAAATTTCCCCCAATTTTTTTATTGGATTGAAGTGAAACAAATATAAAAATTAAGTATTTTATTTACTTATCGATTTATGTATTACCTTAAATCATATATATTTTTAGTCATACCTTGATTCCAGTTTACATAACATTATTCAGAATTTTAATAAAGGTGTGATTCCGCCGGTTTTTTTTTACTATTGTTTTAAGTGGATCACTTTTGGCGTACCAGATCACTTTTCAATTATTAAATTTTCCTTAATTTTAATGACATTTAGCTTAAATATATTCAATTTGATAATTTATCGTTTACTTTAATTCTAATTATATATAGCTTAAATCTATTCAATTTAATAATTTATCGTTTCCATTAATTTTAATATCCGGAAAAGATTACTATTGTCTATTTCTCGATAGTTCATCGTTTACTTTAATTTTCATATTTATTTGATTAATTTAATAATAATTATATAAAAAAGCGCAACTCGGGTGGCTAAATCCGTTCTTTGCAAGATTTTTCATGGAACTTTTTAAATTTTTCTAATTTATAATTTAATTTCTATTTAAATATATTTTCTAATAATTTGAATATTTAGCATCAATATATTAATAATTTGCTGGAAAAATATTCAAATATCGTACAACGTCAGATATTTAGCAAGTTTTATTATAAATGTTTATTTTTGATGTCAATCGTTGCTATGGTACCTGGGAGATGGTTTGGAGATTCGATGTCTGTGTCTGGCATTTTAAACCTCATTTTCAACTTTTTGAGTTATTTTCAAAACATATTCTATATAATAATATTTTATGATAAAATTATATTAATTTAAAAAAACTACCAGAAGAAATAGATAGAAATAGAATAGATATTTTCATAGCACAGAATATGAAAAAAATACTGAGTGGTCTTACATCTACGTATAAAAGTTTTAAAATAAAATTTGATTTTAGCTGACAGTTTATAAGATATCACAGAATCAGAAATTAAATACTTTTAAGCTATTAATATATTTGTTTACTTTATTTATATCTAAATATGATTCCAAAAACTGATCGAAATTTGGATTAAACTGTACAGATGTTATGAAACAATCACTATTTCGATATTTTGTTCCACGGTCTTCAAAAATATTAGAAGAGTATTTTTTTTCTATAATTTTTTTTAAATCGTGACATGCTATTTTCATTGTTTATTTCTATTGAAAAACAAATAACGTAATTGAATATTTTGTTTATATAATTTCAAAGTTCTCATGTACGCAAGACGGTATTTGAAATTGTGAATTTTTTATCTTATTTTCGACAAAGTTCATAACCTATAGGAAAAAATTTCTAACAATATCTACTTTCAGAATTTCTGTAGAATACAAACAGCATTTCAAATTGTGAAGTTTATTGTTTATTTTATCAAACTTCATAGCCTTTAAGAAAAAGAAATCTCTAACAATATTCCCGTTCTCTCTCAGCAATTCTGTATATAATTACAATGTCACAAGAAAGCGATGCAAAACAACACGGGCTCTCTTTTTCTTACAGAAGACTCCAAATTGCTATATTTTTCCTACCATGCAACAAAGAAATACAAATTTATTTGAAAATATAGAAGCGTTTTGAAAGATTTATTTCAGAAGAATCAATAATTTTATGGAAAAAGGTATTCGTATTTATGTAGAAGTGGCTGTAAAAAATAATTATGACAATCATTTCAGGATTATTAATTTTATGAGAAATACATTTTTTGTAAGAGTTCTTTTTTAAAAACAGGTACAGATTAAGACGTATTAAAAAAGTATTAAAGCTACCAATTTTCCTTTCAACGAATAGTGTATTCCAATATTTTTTAACTATCGTACCACAATATGAAGTTCATACATAAAAGAGACAACTGTAAGTGTATATCCCATGGAGTGGGAGACATTTTTTTTTTAATTCATTGGAATTTCAATAGACTTTGATCATGGAGAATTGAATAAAAAGGAACCACTTAGTGAGTACATAGCTTGTAAGTAAGTAAGGAGGGGGAAAGGTAATGGTGCAACAGCCGGATGTGCCCTACTAAGCTAAAGAGGTGTTTCTGTGATCCAGACGTTTCAAAAAATAGAAAAAAGAAGGTTGGCAAAAAGGAAGGTCGATAGTATAAAAGGATTGTTAGGGTATCCCGGAGGTGCGTCACTCGTGTTTATCAAAGACGGTAAGCTCCATAAGAAAAAAAAAAGTCACTGGAGTGCCTCGGGGTCATGATGATCGTACATACCTAAAGATGGTCCACCCCAGAGGGTTCATAGCTTGTAACAATGGGAGTCTATTCGTGATTTACTCTTCAAATAACCTTAGGAATTTTACCATTGAATTGTTTAAAATCAGAGATCGACCAATGAAATGGAACGTGGTTCATGTAGATTTAGATTGAAATTATGAAGTATAACGAATAGATTTGTTTAGATGCATATATAAGCTGCGAAGAATTGAATATTGCAGTTAGAATGCGGTTAGTTGATTATAGTGAATCTAAATGAGACATCTGATCCAGCCATTCTTAACCTAAGAAGTGATTAAAAACATCTTAGAAGTGATAGGAAAGGATCAAATTCTCAAATCCAGCTATTTTACTCACTCTTACTTGAGTGATTCGGCAAGAGTCATATAGTTTCAAACGATAATTCAGACGCATCCAAGCAACGTAGCTACTCAGAGAGTAAGTAGTTATCAGAGTTTAAAGTAGTGCGTATCTTAGAGGTTACAGTAAAACCTCTTGCGAGGGATACCTCCAAATAAGGGCCATCTCTATTTAAGGGACATCTCTATTTAAGGGACAATTCTATTGT
Source organism: Nephila pilipes (assembly GCA_019974015.1). Lineage (NCBI taxonomy): Eukaryota > Metazoa > Arthropoda > Arachnida > Araneae > Nephilidae > Nephila > Nephila pilipes. The sequence continues at coordinate 8,037 of BMAW01026601.1, forward strand.
TGTCAGCGTCTTTGAATAGTATATGTATTAATTCTTAACAAGGGGTACCTTTATTTAAAGGGGGAAATATCTGGTCTGGTCGGCGTCCTTTATTGGGAGGTACTATTGTAAACATTTTTTAGACTTAAAATGGAAAGGGATGACATTGATAATTAGGAATCGTTACAAGTTTAACCAATTATTAATGTTGAGTTCCAAATTTTCAAACATAATTTAAATAATATTTTTCAAACTGATATTGGATTCTTGTTCTGCATCCTTTTTTCTTGTCCAGTTGTTTCAGTTACAGGTATTGATTGATTGATTATGAACAACGCATTTTGAAGCAACATAAGGGCTGTTGGTAAATCATTCAAATAAGTGTGTGAGTAATGGCAAAGTTTTATAGCTCAAGAACCAGATATGATTATGTTGCACCAAAAATGTTATCTAGACATTGAAAAAAGTGGAAAGACACATTTACTCTTACTCGAAAATAGAGAAGGATAGCTGGAGCATCCCGGGAGCGCGTCCCACGCGTTTACCAAAAAACAGGAATCCCATGGGAAAGAGAAAGAGCACTAGGTTGCCTCAGGTTCATGATTCACGTATCTACTTAAAAAAGGTAAGTCCCTGAAACGGCTAAAAATTCAAAGGGACCGAGCTCACTAATAGTGGTTAAGAGCCAACAATTCCCCCCCCCACTCCAAGGAATATCACCTTAGATCTCGGAAACATTTATTCATATGTTAAAAAATTCATAATATGCGCAGGATTACAAAGTCTCCTACTCAAAAAATACAAAGCAAGAGAATATTCTGAGCAAAATAACGGGATTACTCATAATACGGAAATTACGAGTGCGGACAACTTGTGTGAAAGTAAATGTGAAAGAAAAGTATCGGATTGATTATTTATTAATGTCGTACTTCAACACGAAGGCTATTGGTGTCGGTCCTCATAATTTGAGCCTCGCCCAAGTGACGAGGACAACACGACGAGGACCAAGTGACGAAGTTTGCCCCTTCTTTTTCAGATTCCACACCAAGCCTACTGGAAAACTTCAGACCTCGAACAGATTTAACGTGCATCAGCCACGCTACACGGCGAGTCTTTCTAAAAATTCACTGTTGCGTAGTAAAAATAACTTCTTCTGAAGTAAAAAAATTATATATACATAAATCATAAACAATAATGCATCAACATGTTTTCAAAATATAGTGTAGACAACCAATTCTAATGATTTCAAAATAAAAAAAACAAGTCAAGCAATTTTAAAAGAATCAATTAAGACAACCGACAAATGCCGTAATTACTTTTACCCTGCATACGTAATTGAAACCCAACTATGGACGTTCAGGAAGTTTGAGTTAACAACTTATTGTGTTTAATTAGAGGATGAGAGTTCTTTACACAATACGCTCCTCAGTGTTCGACACTCATCCCTATTGAGTTCCACCTTCACGAATTGTGACGCAAACCCTCCACACTTAAGTACACACATACAATCACCTCCCCAACAAACTGCGCCGCGAAGTCTTAAAAGATTTAATAACAGACGTATGAAATGGAAAATGAGTAATGATGTTGGCGATCGAAACCTTACCAAGTCGGTCTCTCTCTCTCCAAGAGAAGGCTGAAATACCATCCCCGAAAACAAAGCCACTAAATTAGACGTGGCTCATTGATCACAGCAATGAGACCAGATGACTTTACACGACTGCTAAACGAGGGGGTGAAATTAACGAATTGAGATAATTGTTTACGGCACATTTTCGGCTTCTGCGAAATGTAATAACGAGCCTTTGAAAAGGGCTGGCCCACAAAATAATGGGCTTTTGTCACCACCCCGACTCGAGTAATTATTGAACGAGGACTGCGAGCGATGACATAAAAGTGCAGATTAACGATTGTAGAACAGGCTGCTTTTGCAAAGCTTTGAATGAATGTACTTTTATGAATAAAATCATGCTAATAATAGTTTATAAGCTGATATTATGCGGAGCTGAGGATAATTAACAATTTCCCTTTTCGTGTGACTTTTACTTCGAGGGAAAAGGTTTCGGTGAGTTAAATGAAGAAATTTTGTATGGTTTCGGAACATGCTTTTTTTAGTAATTGAGAAGAATATATTAATATACTTTGTCCCGAGTGGTACTACTTTTAATAAAGGAAAATGTCATTAATAATAAGATAATTATTATAGTGATTTGTAAAATAATTAAATTTAATTAATTTGTAAAATAATTAAATTT
>BMAW01026603.1:0-10620 GCA_019974015.1 Nephila pilipes
TATGAGGCACCTAGTGCAACTGATCTTTTGACTTCGTCGCAAGTGACAAAACAGTGCATATTTTGTTCTAATGTACACTATTCGGGAGATTGTTTTAAAGTAAGAAAAATGCCTTTGAAGCAAAGAGAGGCAATTGTTCAACAATCTCATAATTGTTTTTTATGCTTAAAAACTGGACATTCTGTCAGAGATTGTAATGTCAGAGCTAGTTGTTTGTGTTGTGGCAAAAAACACCACATTCTTCTGTGTAGAAAAATGAATCCGATATCTGAGTCTAAAGACAAAGAATCGCCTGAAGTTGATAAGAGAACTGATAGTAGTTCTGAAATGGATCAAGCTCTTTCCAACTTGTCTACCAATCCAAACGTAGTCTTGCAGACATTCAAAGTTGTAATTAGAGGCAACGGGAAAAAACGTGCAGCAAGAGCTATTATCGATACTGGTTCACAGCGGTCATATTTACTACGAGCTACAGCTGAAGAAATGAGCTATGAGCCTAACAGCTGTGAATATTTGCAGCACTCCCTATTTGGTGGCAAGCATACTGGGGTATGTAAACATGATGTATATACTTTGTATTTATCGAGTGTACATGAGAATTATAATTGTAATTTTAAAGTTCTTAGTCAACAAATTATTTGTAAAACTGTGCCACCTACTGTGAATGAGTTTTGCGTGAAAGAGTTAGCTGCTAATAATGTGAATATTGTGGATAATAGTGAAGATCCTATTGAAATCCTTATCGGAGCTGATGTAGCTGGGAAGCTCATGACAGGAGGTTATCGTGAAATGTCTTGTGGACTCGTAGCGATTGAAACAAAACTTGGGTGGTCTGTAATGGGACGAATAACTGATACTGCGAAAAGTGAATGTTCATCTTTATTAGTTAAGTCCATGTTATCTACAGCAGAGACAATAACAGATTTATGGTCCTTGGATACTCTTGGCATAACTGACCCATCTGTGAAGAAAAGCCAGATCGAGTTACAAGAAGCTGCTCGACTGCATTTTCTAAATACAGTTCATTTGGTAGATGATCGTTTTGAAGTAGATTTGCCTTGGTTGGAAGATCATCCACCACTCCCAGATTATTTTGATTTAGCAAAGGGAAGACTGAACAAGACTGTTAAACGTCTTAAAACCGAGTCTAATTATGAAAGTTATGAAAATGTTTTTAGGGAATGGCTTGAGGAGGGAGTAATTGAGGAAGTTGCCAAAAATGATCAGGCTTCAGTACATTATTTGCCTCATAGAGAAGTTATCAAGGAGAATAGTACTACAAAAATCCGGCCTGTCTTTGACGCTTCAGCCAAGGCAAAGGGATTTCCTAGTCTAAATGATTGTCTAGAGAAGGGGCCGAATCTAATAGAGCAGATTCCGAGTATTTTAACTCGATTTCGAAAAGAGAAGATCGGTGTTATTGCTGACATCCGAAAAGCCTTTCTACAAATAGGTGTTTCACCCACGGATAGAGATTACTTGAGGTTTTTGTGGATTGGTAATGATGGTCAGCTGAAAGAGTACAGACATTGCCGTGTCGTTTTTGGTGTATCGAGTAGCCCTTTTCTTCTAAATTCTACAATTCAGCTTCATTTACAAACTGTTTTGGAAGAAATAGGAACTGGAAAATCTTCGTATCCTAAAGATGTCATTCAAAAACTTGCGCATAGTTTTTATGTCGACAATTGTGTTAGTTGCGTAAAAAATGAAAAAGAACTACATCGTTTTATTAACGTTTCGACTGACGTAATGGCCGAGAAAAAATTCGAGCTTAGAGGGTGGGAGTTCAGTGATGTCAATGCTGATACTTCTGCCGATACAAATGTGCTCGGCCTGGTATGGAATAAAAAATCTGACACTCTACGAATTAATACTGCAAGTGTAAAAGAATTATGCTTTGAAAAAGTAACTAAGCGATCAATCTTATCTACAGCTCATAGATTGTTCGATCCTCTTGGTATATGTTGTCCTGTCATCCTAATTCCTAAATTATTGCTTCAAGAAATGTGGAAGCAGAAAATAACATGGGATGAAGAAGTTGATAAAACTACAAAAAATACATTTTTAAAATGGCTAAAAGATATTAACTGTTTAGAGAAAATCCGTTTTCCAAGATATTTTGGTTCAGAGATTGCAAGTGGAGATATTTCAGTACATATTTTCTATGATGCTAGTAAGCATGCTTATGCTGTCGCTGCTTTCATCCGAATACAGACTTGTGATTCAGTTAAAGTACAACTTATACAAGCCAGGAGTAGAGTTGCACCAACAGGAAAGGAAGGGATTACTATCTCTAGACTTGAGTTACTTGCAGCTACTATCTCAGCAAGACTTTCAACTTCTATTTTGTCAGAGATACAGAGTGAAGAAGTTTACTTCTGGACTGATTCTTCGACTGTCTTGACATGGATTATGAGAGAAGAAGCCTGGAATGTTTTTGTACAGAATAGAGTGAAGGAAATTAGAGCGTTAACAAATAAAAGTTCTTGGAGACATATCCCTGGTTCCATGAATCCTGCTGATCTCCCGAGTAGAGGTTGTTCAGCTCAAACTTTATTGAAATCTAACTGGTGGCTAGGACCAAGTTGGCTTTACTTGCCTAAAGAGGATTGGCCAAGAGGAAATCTAAGCTTAAATGAAAACGAGATTGTTCGAGAAAAGAAAAAGACCATAGTTTCATCTGTGACAAGAAGTTTGATTTCTACAAGTTTTGTTCCTAAGGAAGACTGGTATTACAAATATTTTTCGAAATACCAGAAAATAGTTCATCTAATTGGATGGATTCTAAGGTTTACCTTTAATTGTCGAGCTGAAAAAATTAAGAAAAGACATGGAGACCTTGATTTTGATGAAATTTTTGAAGCCGAGAAATTATTAATCAAAATGGTTCAAGAGGATTGCTTTGTAGACGAGAGAGATAATAAATTAAAAACTTTAGGAGTATTTAAGGATCAGAGAGGAATCCTCAGACTGAAAACGAAACTTACCTTTCGACAGGATTCAGAAGAGTTTAAAACTCCAGCTATTCTTCCGTCCGATCATGAGGTGGTCAAGAGATTAATACGATATTATCACGAGAAAAATGCACACGCTGGCACCCAAATTTTAATAAATATTCTTCGAGAGAGATTTTGGGTTCTTAATGCTCGAAAAACGGTGAGATCTCTGATTAATAAGTGCACCGTATGTAGAAGATTTTCTGCAAAAAGCGTGCAAGTTTGCACAGCAACCCCTCCAAACGACAGACTCCGAGAAGCGGCTGTGTTTGAAATTTGTGGCATTGATTTTGCTGGTCCAGTGATCTTAAAAGGTAACACCAAATCCTGGATTTGCTTATTCACCTGCGCCGTATACAGGGCAGTGCATCTAGAATTGGTTGAGTCCATGTCTACTGAGAGTTTTTTACTAGCCCTTAGAAGATTTATATCCCGCAGAGGAAGAAGTAAAATAATTTACTGTGACAACGGAACAAACTTTGTAGGAGCTTCAAATGCGCTACGAGATCTAAATTGGAAGCAGATCATTGATGATACATCTATATCACCAATTCAATGGAAGTTCAATCCACCAACTGCCTCATGGTGGGGAGGTTGGTGGGAGAGATTAATAGGTATTCTCAAGAGTTTACTGAGACGAGTACTAGGAAGAGCTTCTTTAACTTCCGAAGAAATGATCACCATTCTCTGCGACTGTGAAGCAGTGATCAACTCCCGTCCATTGACCTATGTTACTGAAAATGATGTTACTTTGATGCCTTTAAGTCCATCTTTATTTCTTCAAGACATTCAAACAAGTGGTGTTCCTGATCTTGATGAAATTGGACACAGAAGTCTGAATAAACGAGTCAAATACAGAGAAAACTTACAAAAGGATCTGCGGAAAAGATTTAGATCCGAATATCTAGGAGCACTTATTCAAAAATCGGATAAGACAAGATCAGTGAAAGTTAATATGGGTGATATTGTATTGATAGGAAGTGACAACACCAAGCGACTGAATTGGCCACTGGGAAAAATAATAGAGATTATTCCAGGTCAAGATGGAGTAACAAGACTTGTGAGACTTAAAACGGCAAATGGAGAATTACTAAGACCGACTCAGAGACTGTATCCACTAGAAGTCTCTAATGATGATCTTATTGTTGAGAACTTTTCAACTAAGAAGTTGGGAACATGTAAAGAGTCTGGCTCTAACGATGTGTGTGATGTAAGCTTTGAGCCACAGTTTCAAAAGACTAGAACCGGTCGTACGGTCAAAATACCTAAAAGACTGGACTTGTGAACAATTTTTATTTTGTTAATTTCATATTTCTTTCTTGCAACTATGTGTAAGTTAAAGTTTTAATGTAAAATGTTAACTTAGGTGGGAGGATGTCGCGTTGATTCTCTATATCTATACTGCTGTTTGTAGAAAATGCAACACCATGAAAGAATCATCAGAATCAAATGAAATTTAATGCAGAAACGACTTGTACTGATACAAATAAATGATGAAATTTTCAAAACAAAAGAAACAAATTAAGCGTCCGAAATCAGTATTTGGTGCAGCCACCATGCGCTGCAATAAGTGCTGCTATACGACGTGGCATGGAGTCAAACAGATGTTGAATATCTGCTTGAGGAAGAGAATTCCATATCGCTTGTATGCGCAACCAAAGTTCGTCTTTGGAAACTGCAGGACGCGGATCACGAGCGAGACGCCGATCAACCATATCCCACACGTGCTCAATAGGCGACATATCCGGTGAATAAGCAGGCCAAGGAAGAAGTTGCATGCGTTGTGCTGAACAGAAGTCTCGAACAGTCCGCGCAACATGTGGGCGTGCATTATCCTGCTGAAAGATAGCTCCAGGGATGCCTTGAAGGAAAGGAACGACTTCGGGCTGTAGCACTTCACGGACGTACCTGTTGCTATTGAGATTACCCTCAATTCGTATCAAATTGGATCGTCCATGATACGAAATCGCACCCCAGACCATAACTCCGGGTGTTCGACCACTATGTCGTTCAATAATACACTCAGGAAGGCAGCGTTGACCGGCATAACGTCTAACACGAACACGGCCATCATGGGTCCACAAATTGAAGCGTGATTCATCTGAAAAGACAACTTGGTGCCAATCAGCTCGCCTGTCTCTGTGCTCAAGAGCCCACTGCCGACGCAGCCGTCGATGATTCGCCGTGAGGGGAATCCTGTATAAAGGCACCCTTGCACGCAATCCACGGCGCAGCAGACGACGACGAATTGACGAAGCCGACAATTGTACACCTGTAGCAGTAGACCAACGTGCTGCCAGCTGCCTGGAGGAAGCTGTGCGATCATTCACCGCCATGCGGAGCAGGTGTCGATCATCGCGCTCTGACGTCACCTTCTGTCGTCCAGTGCCTGTTTTTCGAGTTGTTCGGTGCTCGTCGGTCCACTGCTTCCAAACTCGCATCACTGTGGAACTGTTCCGCTGCATACGAGCTGCTATTGCGCGATAGGAAAATCCTCCTTCTCGAAGGCCGATTATCCTCCCTCGTTCAAACTCCGTAAGTTGCTTGAATTTCTTATTCTTCCGTCGTGGAGGCATACTCAGGTCTCACTAAACGTTTGCCACTAACAAATAATCATAGACTTTTTTCAACGTCCCGCTACAGCACTTTATTTATACGCTTTCAGCATCAATTCAGAGGGCGCTGCGCGCGCCGCGCACGCGCGATGGCTCTGAAACTTTATTAATTTGCATAATATCCTATAATTGACATTTGCTGCGAATTTCATTTGATTCTGATGATTCCTTCATGGTGTTGCATTTTCTACAAACAGCAGTTTATTAATATTGTCTATGTTTCAGCTTTTGTTTTGTTCCGAATGGCAACGGTGTTAAAATAGGTATATGTAGTTTTTGGAATTCATTAAAAGAAAAGGTTGTGTTTACTTCTGAGAATGGCTTTGAGTTTTTATTTACGCCATAAATAAATGCCCTTTCATCCAAGAAATCCAAAGCAGAGTCTTTAATGAGAGTTTCTGAATAAGAATATTATCTGATTCGATGTCAAACCGTGACACTTCTGCTACATATAAAAGTATCTTTCAAATTACATTATAGTGGATAATGAATGTTTGTTTACAGATAATTTAACCAATATTTGCCATAGTGTATCTTTAAAACTTTGCTATGGTCAAAGAAATAGATTTGCATATAAAATGAATGTTGTATGTGTTAATTGTGACCAAACCTAAAGTGAAACATATTCATAACAATTAGTTGATGCTATATTACATCAAATATCAAATGTTAGCAAGCATCAATTTTTAAATGTTCCATTTGATGTAAATATGAGATTAGTGCTAGGTATGTTAAATTTGTGACTTGGCTACTCATCGTTGGAAAAATTCTGCATGCATATGAATTGAAATATAATGTTTAGTAAAACTTTTAAAAGACATTATAAGCCAAAAGTTCTGATTGGACATCTTGTGGGGTCAAATCAGCCGTTGCTTGATATTCGTAAAGATGTCTTTGAGGCGTAGGGCTCAAGGAATGATAAAGATATAGTCGGTATTGGAATGTCATATGTTATGATGGAAGCTGGTTGACAAGAGAACATACGTCAACGTCAAATATCGGAATAGGATATGTTATCGACTTGCTGACTGGCTTTGTGATAGACTACGAAGTAATGTCAAAGCGGCATAGAGAATGTGAACAGACTAAATTTGAGCTTGGAGAAGAAAGTGCTGAATTTCGTATTTGGTACAAAGGACAACAAAATGTTTGTAGTACAACACATGTCGGATCATCTAGTGCAATGGAAGTAAATGCAGCTGTGAAATTATGGGAAAGATCTGAAAGTATTAGTTTCCGGGATACAATCTTGCTCTTTGACTCTTGGTGTTTTTACCAGTCATCATTACCACGTGGAAAAAAATCAGGTATTCACAAAATTGGGTAAAAATAACAATCAACGAAGAATATTTGCCCAAAATCTTGCCTATTTATCAGCGATTAGCATCAATTGAATTATTAAGTACATGTGTCAGAGGTTTGACACACAATTCTAATGAAGCATTACATTCGATGATATGGAACAAATATTCCAAAGAAAATACAGCTTCTAGGAGTCGTGTGTTGATTGCCATGTCGAATGCAATACCTGAATTTAATGATGGAACATTAAAAGCTTTAAAAACATTTCAGGATGCTAATTGAATTTGTAACAAGTTTGTCATCAGAACATTTAGTATACTTTACTGATTGTAGGAGAACCTATTTCAAAAAGAAAAGAAAATTTGCAAATTTTAAAGTCGCGCAGAAAAAAATAAAACTTGTTAAATTGCGTCGACTTAAAATTCAGAAAAAATTAGGTGCTATGTACAAACCTGGTTGTTTTTAACTTTTTTTAAACTTTTATTTATATCATTATTATTTTTTATAAGTGTATTGGGTTTCAAAACTTTTGTGAAATTATTATGTTAACTTTAAGCTGAATAATCTGTCATCGTAACAAATGCTATATCGATATTTTGCAAAAACATATTTTGAATAAATAGAAATATTTGCCATAATATTTAATTAAAGTAGTGTTTTTATATATTATATAAGTAGTTAAATAATATATTAAAAATTTAGATCTTTGCAAGTATTATTAGTTTTTGTTTTATGCCTTTATAAACTTTAAATGCATTTTTCTCAGACTTTTATTTTTGAAGATGTAAGTGTTTTCTAATCCCTAAGGCTTTTTTTCTGTTCAAGATAGAGTCTTGAAATTTTTTATATATACTGAGATATATGTGTTCTATAAAAGTTAGTATGGATTTAGGTCTGGGATCCCTAGTTATTTTTTTAAAAAATGTTAAAGTTAATATTTTAAAAATTTTTGTGTTTTTTCCAGGTTTAGCTAGAAAAATAATTATTAAAAATCAACAAGGGAACAGATTTTCAAATCCATTCTAACTTTTGTTTGCAATAATGTGTGAAATATAAATCACTCAAAATAATTAAAAAATTTCAAAAATTGTGTATTTTATAAGGGTTTAAAAAAACTTCAAAATTTTTAAATTTTTTTAAATTTTAAAATAAGGGCAAGTTAAATTGACTTTTTATTTTCAGAATCAGTTTAATAATATAGTATGAAAACAATACATAAGTTACTTTTAATATTACTGTCTCCAAAAAATTTTTTTGAAAAAGAGTACCGTGTAGCCTTAACGTACGAGAAATAATTGCAGAATTTAACATAGTATTTAGACCACATCATTATACTCCGAATTAATGAAAAGTTTTCCCAAATACTCTTGTTTTCATACAAAGCTTTCGTGTTCGCGTCACTATTTATTTATTTAACTTTTTTTGTTTCATTGAATAACTGAAAGAAGGATTGAGTCTAACAATAATTGACAGATAGTAGCCAAAATAATGGAAACACCTAATGAATGAATGCAAAATACGCAAATTTTAATGAGTACAAATATTACTATTTGTAATTTTGTAAGAATGGGGTAGGAAAACGACTATGTGTATAATTACAGATAAGACACCAGTCGAATAATATTAATTTAAAATGTCAGAGAAGGGCATGATTATTGACACTCGACTTGAAGGGACTTCAATGTCTAAAACTGCTGATCTTGTGTTTTTTGGCAAGATGAACTACATCCGAAATTATGGGGAGGTATATAAAACAATGTGTTTCTTCTAAACTTGGAAACTGTGGATGGAAAAGGAATGGTCCGACACGGATCCTCAAGAAATATAAGGAATTATATGCCACGAAAACGTAAACCACAGCTGAACAAAAAACTGCAGATTTAAAACTTGATCGAGAAGATTTCATTTCAGGAAAAACCGTTGCCGGTATCTTCTTAGATTAAATTTTTTGTTGTTGCTGTAAAGCACCACAGCCTCTCATTACTAGTACCAATAAAAAAAAAACCCAAAAAGAGATGCAGGGAGCACTCAAAAACTAGAAATATGTAAATTTTTGACGAATTCCATTCCCACTACAGAAAGAGTTTGTGTTTGATTATGTCTTTCAGAAGTATTCCATCTTGACTGCTTGTTTCCGATTGTAAAGTATGGAGCCGAATCTTTAATTGTGTGGGATACTGTGTTTTTTTTTTTTTTTTTTTTTTTTTTTTTTGGCATTTCTTAGTCATTCTAAAGGATCCAATAAAAATCCAAACTTGTTTAAATGTAATCCAGGGTCACGTCCATCTAATGGTGGAGACATTTTTTCCAGGTAGCTCCACCAGCTCCTAGTAGGAGACGGGTGATTCTTTCATTCACTAAAATGCATCAAAAGTTGAAATTGATGATGAAGTGAAGCACTTGCTTCAGTGCCCGCTGTCATCAGCCCCTAACATTTTCGAATCTTTTTTGGGAATATCTTGAGCAACAAATGAAAAGACAAATTCCTCCACCTTAATCACTGGCAGAATTGAGAGGTATTTTGCCGAAGGAATAAAAAAAAAATATGCACTCTAATTATTTTATCCGAGATATCTATATACATCTATACCACGTCGAACTATTGCCATCCATAATGATTATGATGGACCAGCAGTATATTAACAAAAGTAGTGGTTTATATTCCAAGTACTTTTATTATTTTGTGTCTGCTAGTTCCATGTAGCCCACCATTTATTTTAATAATAAGAGGAGTAATAAGGATTAAATTTACACTTATGTTATTTATCATACATAAGCGTCTCGTACATCTTTATTTTATTCGTAAATTTCTACGAAACAAGCAATTGACTGTAAAACACTCAATCTTGTATTCAAGGTTACAATTTGTAATTTTTTCAATTTGTAATCTTGTATTCAAAATTTTATTAAAAATGTGTATATTTTGTGAGTTACAAAGCGACAACTCTCTTAATTTTTTTTGATTCAAATACAATTGAATTTTCAGGCATTCTAACCATGAAGTGGTTGAAAACCTTGTTGTAAGTAATTTAAAATATTAAATATTCTTAATTCTTTGAAGTCCAATGACCATTTTGTTATTTTGGATGTTCCAGTCGAATTTGTATTAGTAGTTGATAATGGAATCTTCTGATTTTTTTCTTACGATATTTTATTTAATCAGTTAATATCTTACTCAAAACAGGTGATTTTTCCAGTAACTATGCTGAAAAAATGCTACTTGAGTATTACGCAACTAAATGCTTTTTTAATTAAATTCATTAATTTATTTTCCAAATTTTATACAATATTAAATTTATTAAATTCACAAACGCAATTCTGGGCAGGAAAAGCCGAAGGAAAGCTCTTTTTTAAAATTCTATACCTGACATGGAGATTAAGATAAAGAGCATAACGCTCAGGTGCTCCAGTGTGATCCCGTCAACTGGAAGATATTTCATGAAAGTATATAATTCCTTTTATTATTTATGTAACATAGAATTTCTTTCTGACGATCTAAAAACTCGATTAAAAAATTGTAAAAGGACAAAGACAGGTCTTAGTCGATAGTCTTATTGATCGCAGAAAATGAAAAATATCTTTATTACTATGCCATAGCATCTAACAATGTACGATGCGTTCTGAGACACATTTCAGATTTGTTACTTTGAAGTAGTCGAACATTTATATATATATATATATATATATATATATATATATATATATAT
>BMAW01026606.1:0-32846 GCA_019974015.1 Nephila pilipes
ATGTATTATTGCATAATTTCATAGAGGCTGAAAGAGGTTTTCGTGTGCCTTAAAATTTTAAAACTGGTGCATTGATGCTGTTATACAGTTTAATGAAGTACAAGGCTGTGCTTGAAATCTTTAAGGAAATTCAATGTAATGCCTGGTTATTTTACCTTTTAAAATCTTACAAACACCTTGACAGTTGTCGAATTTTTTTTTGATGCTGCACGTCATTCAACACCAAATGTAAAGCAGCTGTCGAAAACACCAGAGCTCTTAGGAAAAAAAAATTCAATGTATTAGAAAGAAGGTGTTATATATAAATCAGGGGCATTTAAATATATTTTATTATGTTTATTATTAAAAAATTGCACTGAAAGTTTGTTTTTTTGATTTCAAAAATGAGTTTTCTTGACATTATTTGATACATCTAAGTAACGTAGATAGAACAGAAAAAGCTATGAACCAAATTAATCTCGAAATTTTGCAAGCGTCTTCCTTATACAATTCTTAAGGACCCCTAACAATTTCATGATTATAAAATTGATATATTTTTAGTAACAAAGGTGTAAATCATGTATTGTTGTAACTTTTTTTATGATTTTTCGTTATTTGACTCGAAACACAATAAAAATTATTGTAATAATATTTTCATCATGAGAGTAGTAACAGCCTCTAAAAAAATGTTATGATGAAGATAAAAATTTACATAATAATGATATTTTGTTTACTTTTGAGTTATGAGCTGCTATTCTAATAATCAATTTATGTACTATTTTCACTCGTTTTTCACTCCAAAATTTTTTTTTTTTTGATTTAAAAAAGCAAATTATTAAATGTATTTTTTTCATAGTATTAGGTTATATTTTTACATAAAAAAGTATTTTATAACAAAATATCAATGTATATTTCAAAAAAATTTCTTCGATGGTGTACGGATACCTTAAAAAAAAGACATTGAACTCTAATATTAACTCATAAATTCTCATTTCAAACAATATTACTTCCAACGTTTGAAACACCGCTGTCAACTAACCTCCTAGGAAGCCTCATTAAATCCTTTTAAGACCATTAGTATGACAGTTCCTTGTAAAACCTGAAAATTATAATTTATTTTTTCATCTCACTTGAACGTGCATTTACAACCAAAAATGTTCCACAAAATTAAAATCAGAGATCTAATTAATATTCTCGGTGAAAGCTAGCAGTATTTTGCTTTTATATCTCCGAAAACGAACTCCTAGATTACGAGAAAAGTTAAACACATTTTACGAGAATTCCAATTTCAGAATGCTTAATTAATTTCTGTAGGCTCAACGATTGCCAAACTAATCGCACGTACAGTTTTCATCACGATTAACAAGTTCTTTTCGAATATTATTGTCAACTTGTAATGCGAATGATTTTAAAACACTTTGTGTGAATTAATGATAGCCGACAAATTATTTCCACTCTCGAACAAGAAACAACATATTGTAATATGCCAAAACAAATCTGGCTTAAGCCTACTGAATTTGTTAGGAATGCGATGCTACTTAAATCGTAACAAAGGAAAAGTCGTATTCCGACAATACCGTCAACCTCCGTATGACAAAGAACAAAAAAATAAAAGCCGTCTCAGGGCTTTAATGGCTACTACACTCGCGTGGATAAAAATTCACAAATTATTCACGAAACTCTATAGCAAATAACCAGCGCGATGGAAACTTATTTTAATTCCCAGACCTAATTCAAATCACGGTCTTGTTTGTGAAGTCAAAGGTAAAATGTCGAATTTTTTCATGAGTTGCAATGAATATTTTTTCTTAATGATAAAATCGTGAAAACCTTAATCGATCTGGGAGTTGATTATTGTGTGTGTGAAACCTCTATTTCACCCGAAACAAAATCTTTTGAATTGTTCAATTAAACTTGAGCTTTTGGAAATAAACTTTGCTAACCACCCTAAATTAAATACTCTTCCAAGTTTTCGAAAGTCCGATAATAGTAACTGCAGCCATTCGTACAAATTGCATTGTGATTTAATAGTTCCGTCTAATATTTAGAGATTAAGAAAAAAAGAAAATGCTCGATTTCGGAAAAAAATCCTATTTCTTCTCATTCTAAAAAATTTCTTTCGCATAAAATAAAACGATAGACAAACAATTTTACCAGAATCAGTCACAAAAAATAAGTTTGTTTTTAAAACTGCTTATATCTTGAAGTAGAAATACTTTACTATCCTAAATCTTCCAAGTGTCTACAATAAATAACTAACCCAATTTCAAAAATTGACAGCGCGAGCAACGAAAAAAACCCAATGAATAATGAATCGTTTAACTCTCCCAAAAAACAAATTATTCGATGAAAAGAAAAAGGAAATAAGGAACTGACGTCACGACCTATATCCGATCAAACACATGCTATTATATAACTGATTATCAGCGCGAGCACAAATCTTATTCTGAATTGAAATTAGCGATTGTAATTCTTTACCAGTTAATACAAAACGAAACTCTCTCTATGCTTTTAAAATGATTGTTATTTATCGAATTTAAATGTATTTTTATCCTTGAAGTAGATTTATCGCACATTTGATTGTTAAGCGTCGGAAATTGTGCAAATCATTTCCAATATTACAAACCAAATAAAATTAAAGATACAAACTTACAAATGTAAATTCATCCGTTCTTGATGACACACCTATCGCGTGCTAAGTCTAAGAAGATTAAGTCAAGGGAAAAAAGTATCGTCGAAAATCAAATTGACCAATATTGATGACGGAATGGTTTCTCCAAGTTCAACCAATTTTGTTGCACCTTTACTTTGTCATGAAAAAGATCAACAAGAATCTTGTGTTGATTTTTTCATGTAATCTAATTCTAAACAATGAAGCAAAGATTTTAATTACACCAGCATTGGAAGACATTTTGACCAACTGTGATACTTTTCAAGTCTGACTTAAAAACAGTTTTTTTTCACGTCAAAATTGGATCCTGATAGTCGTAAATACACTAGCTTCATAACACATAATGGACAATACCAAATTAATAGAGTTCCTTTTGGCTTGTGTAACTCTCCTCAGTATTTCCAAAAAATACATTCAAATTGTTTAAAGATTCTCAACAGACAACACTGTTATTACACACGGACGATATTATTTTAATTCCGGAAAATTCTGAATGTGAAGGGATTGCGAAGTCAAAAAAGGTATTTGATGTTGCTGTTACTTATGCTTTTAAACTCAAAAGTGTAATTTTCTTTAGCAGAAATTAACTTTTCTTTGGCGATAGCTTATTGAAGAATGTACTATTCGTCCTTCTTCAACAGCTAAAACAAATGCAGTCATGAATTTTGTGACACCTAAAAAACACTTAGCATGTCCAATCATTTTAGTCAAACAGGCTATTTTAGAAAATTTATTAAAGGTTATACATCAATCGCATCGACCTTTTTAAGCGATCTTTCCGAGACAGTCCATTCACTTTAATCCAACAAAAACAACGTTTATCTCTTTGAAACAAATTTTGTCTCAGGAATTCAGATCTTTATCAGCTAAACTATTCATTACAAATACACTGCGATGCCAGTGCGAAAGGGTTTAGCGCCATATTTCTACAAAGGACCAAATCAGAACTTTCTTATCCAATGCACTATATGAGTCGTAAACTTTTTTCTTCAAAAAAAGAGAAATACTTAAATACGAGCTAGAGGTCTTAGCAATAGTTACAGCATTAAACAAATGTCGAGATATCCTCGCGGCAATAAAATTTCCAAATAATCACAGATTGCTACATTCCAAAACAATGTCAAGAAAGATTTATCACGTAGAATAACAAGATGGGCTCTCTTCTGAAGTTATTCTTGATTAAGAAATACTTCAGGCCCGGTAAACAAATGCAACATGTTTTCTTTTCTTTTCCAGTCATGATCATACGTTATCCAGTCATGATCTTACAATACAACGAGACAACACAAAAAATTAAAAGCAAAAAATTAATGATGAGTTTACATCTAGTAATTCGACAAATGTTAACTCATCTTCAGCCTCTGATCTGCATTGAAAACGATGTGCTGTACAAAATTGTCAACGAAAAGAAATTTAGTAGTTCCAATTTTGAAATTCAAAAAACAAATCGCACAACTTGAACTTTCTAAAGGACATTGCGTCAGTCAACAATTTAAAGACTTTCGCATCAAAGACTGAAAATTTAGTCAAACAACAATTTTTCCCGAATCTGCGTAAGAATGTAGAAAATGTAATTGTATTAGTTGTATTCTTTTTTATCCAAAAAAATTGGCAAAAGAGAAGGATTTTACATCCTGCAACAAAGGTGATATACCATTGACACTACCATATTGACATTTTGGGTCCACTCCCAAGTACCAAAAAAAAAATTTCAACATATCTTTACTGTCAAATATATCTTACTGAACAGCATTTACTTCTACAGAATTCAAGTCCTAACAAAAGCTTTCACTTGAAGATCCCAATGTGGTATAAACACGTATCAATTCAAAGAATAATTAACAAGACTGTACCATAGCCACCAACATACCATTTGAACTTTAACAGGCGTTAAAATGAAAATAAAGATGACATCAAAATCAAAAGCCATTCTCGAGGAAGAAAATTTTAATTATCCTTACAGAATAAACAACAAATGAGAGAAGATGTCAAATCCAATATTCTGAAATTACAAGTACAAGCAGACTTCACTACAATAAAAAATCGCAAAGAAGCAAGAAAAATACAAAGAAGGTGACAAGATTGCAAATCAAGAAACCCAATTTTAGGTGTGAAATTATGACCAAAAATATTTTATCCCATATGAAGTCGAAAGTTCGTCCAAACAACAGGTACGATGTAAAGAAAATAGGAAAACAAGTATACTGAATTTGACATCAACATCTTTTGATCTGATGAAACCATGTGATAATTCCTAAACTAATTCTTTAAAACTAATGACTTTATTTTTTCTTCTTATACTATACAAATTTGAAGTTTAAAATTTGTTTAATCTTTTTTTTTCTTTCAATTGTTACTTGTATACTTTCATCTGCATATTTTTTCCAGCCTAGTCGGGGACCGACCACGTCAGGATGGACAAGGTTGTGTACGCTCAGGCGACACCAGCGCCACTCTGTACCCCGGATGTAAGCGGGAGAAGGAAATTTCCCGTCTACAGCAGCGGCCTCCTAGTTATTAAACATCCCAAACAAAAAAAACGTCTCTTTTATTGACGCACCCCTAGACACCACCACCCTGTTACACACACATATATAATTATTAATTTTAATTTCTTAATTGACTCACTATAGATAAGTTTTCTGGTTTTGTTCAATTTAACTCTTTGTTTTGTTGAGCTAGAATTCAAATTTCATTTATATATCAGAAACATTTTTTTTCATTTTAAATTTTTTTTTTTTATCGTCTCCTCCTGTAATAATAATGTGTATGCTACAGCACACCTGAATGAACGTGTTATCTTTAATACCGCTTCTTTAGTTCTAAAATTTCTAAATACCAGCATTAAATTAATGACAGTAAAAAAACGCGGTGATCATATTACAAGTCTCTGATCCTTTTATACTGATAGACAAGATATAAGGCGCAATAACGTTTCACTCTGAATAAATAGAGAAGTCACTTATAAGATTCGCTGACCAACTTCCATTTTGAGTTGGCATTTACTACTACGTGATCTCCAATCCTTAAAATATTCCAATATATTTAAAAAAAGTGATTATAAGATGTGAAAAGAAAAATTTGTCCTTGATAAGGATCTTTAAAAAAAAGCAACAATTTTGGTGGAAATGTAGATCATTCCTCTGTTTGGCAAGTTTTAAACCACGCATATTTTGACATCCAATACATTAATATTTGTTAATGTGCCTCCATTTTTATACCTTTTGCGCACTGCTTCGCGGATTTTAATTTCAACGGGAAACAGCATGTACTCGTCAAAACAGCTATTATTTTCAAAATCGCGTCTACAATGAGCTAGGAATACATCTTACTACAAAAAAAAACAAGATTGTCCAGGAAAACAATCAAATATAATCATTTGGGGCAACTAGATAACCAAAAGAACTCCTCTATAGAAGGAGAATAGTGTTATATATGAAGAAAAGTATTAATGCTCAGGTTAAAGTAATCCTTCTTGAATGTTAGATATCTGTCGGCTATTGTGAAGCGATGTGGTAAGCAGTGCACAACCACAATAAACCGATAATAGTTTCCATGAATTTGGAAATTTAGAGATTATTTTGTTTGAGGAATGTTCTTGATAGAAAATCTATCATTTTTTCCACAGACAAAAATTCCAGGACAAAAAAAAAAAAAAAAAAAAAAAAGGAAAGAAGCAGCTTTTACTCATCGAGAAATACCATCATACACCTTGCACTATTATTCGAAGTAGTCACTGACCTTGAGACATTTGTCATTGAAATAAGTTTAAATTAACTAATTTTGGTAAAACTTGTATCCTGTAATGCAAGGAATTGTCGCACAGCCCGCTCTAACCTCAGAATTACTTTTGGATTGACCTCAGCACGACTAATACGCAGTGTGGATTACATCTGACACCGTTATGGCACGCGCTGCATCGATCCGCTAATACCGTGTTCTGTGTAATCTAACAGTGTTATTTTCATTTCTTAATGTAAAGGACGCTCACTCCAAATGAGGTAAGCGGATATAAGTTGTCTTATTTGATATTGTCTCTTCACCTCCACCATTTTTCTTTCTTGACTGATCATGCAGCACTAGTGTCCAAATACTTGACAAGTCATGAGCTGTTTACCATACACGGTCTTTCGGCATTCATGGATGACTAGTCCTTGCTCATTTATACTGATAACAACATTGACTTCCAATGCCTTACTACGTAGTCAGTCATATCTTTAGTACGCTCAGCGTTGCTATTCTCCTTTATTCGTCACTTACCTGCTGTATTCCCATTTTCATTGACGCTACTTCCGTCGTTGAACCAGTAATGGATGCGAATTTATGACTGTTTGTTTGCGTACACCGGGCTCTATCAAAAAACGATGAAACTTGCTTTGGGAAATTTTTTGTACTAGCATTAAGGTTTCAAGTTGCAGCTGATAATAATTGTAATATTATAATGCAAAATTTATTAATTAGTTTATCATCTATTAAATCCATAATTTTTTTTTTTTTAAAAAAAACTTCAATTGCGTATTCTTTGACTCTTAAAAAATATTTTGTGGTTTTTTCTATTCACGCCTCATTTATGCGTTGCGAATGAAACAGTCCAAAATTTGCCATCCTCAAACAACTACTACAAAAGTGAAAATCATGTTTTAATAGAATTTTTTACGAAAAATTTGTTAACTTGCTTACGAAAGTGAGACATTCTGATATATTTTCAGAGAGATATTCAGAATTTTTAATTGTTACACAGTCGACATTTTGAAGTTTGAAATTTTTTTTATGATATCTAGTGTTACCTTTTAATTGCTATATTTGGCAAATGCTTTTTTGTAAATCTTATTTTATTGTGGAAACTAGAATAAATTCCTTGATCTATATGCGAAACAAATCTTTCCTCTGTAAAATATTTTCCTTGTTTCCATGCCCGTAAAAAATAATGTATATGGGGAACACAATTGAACATTTTTTATATCTTAGTTACCACTAATTTAATTTCTATTTATTTAAGCAATATATATAAACTTAATTACTTTTTTTTTTTGGTACACGTTGGCGTATTCTAAGCGTTATGACCGCACCTAAGTGTGGCACTTGAATCGTAAAACGAAGTGGCACATATGATAAGAAATATTATTGGCATTGTAAAGTTCGAAGGTGTACTACGGAGTACTTTCCCAGAGTGGAGATAACGATCAGAAATATTGAAAGAGAGAAAATTGAGGAAGTTCCATAAACCGAGAAGAGATAGAAAAGTGCTAAACAAGAAAATATACCCGCCAACCGGGCATATGACGTAAAGCCGGTTCCCTGCTGCAAGCATGGTCGATCAAGAGCTTCTGCTAGCAACCTCTGTTTCCACCGACCCAGTCCTGAATGCAGCGAGGCTGTGGGAAAGTGGGGAGAATGGAGCGTTCAGATTTGTCGACGCTCAGAGAGGAGGAGAAGGGGAGAATCCGCCAACGAACTGGTTTTTTTCCTCCGAGAGAAGGAAAGAAAAGGAAAAGTCCTCGATACCGTTCGAACAAAAATTAAACATTGTCGGTAGTTGGAGTGTCGGAAGGTTTTAAAATTAAAATATATAGTGATGGCCCTAGGACTCGGGAATGAAGTCGAAGAAAAGTAATTTGGAATAATTAGAAGGAATGATTTTTAACAAAAATTTCTACGGATAATTTTGAAAATCTGGTAATTTAAAAGAAGGATGAGTGACTATCAGTAATTACGGAGGCTGATAGGCATGGTAGAAAAGTTAATTAATTAAATTTGACTAATAGATTTTAAAAAATTAAAAATAAACAACAGTGCTAGTAGGCACCAGGGGACACCACTAGTCTTGTACGATTTGTAATCCAAATGAGGTAATGAGGTTGCACCGTGTGTGCTCTTTTGATGGTGGGTATTGGAACGTTTGTTCCAGAGAGCCTTAAGGTTTAACTGCAGTTTTACGTCTGGTTTAATGTAATTTGGTTGCGACCTCAGTAGCGCATTATGGTTTGAAGTTTTTAAAGAAGTTTTTTTGAAGTTTTTTAATATAATCTATGATAGGTTCAATTTTTAGGTCCCTGTAAATGACTTTATCCTGACAAACCAGGGAGCGTTGACATTTCCTGACAAAGGAATTGGTGGCAATGCATTCTTAAGGTGAACTTGGCACTAGCCCCCAAATTTAGATTGTCATGACCGGTCTTACAATAGCTTAAAGCAAAACTTGTGTCTGATCGCCAATAAACTTTACGGCCTATGATATTAACCTGAAATGGAGTCGCTCTGCCCTTATCGCAGACGTACTAATTTGTTTTGAAAAGTTAATTTTGAACTGTATGCACCCTAGGTATTTATAATGATTAACCCAGGCACTGGTTGGTCGAAAATTTTAGTGAGCCAGGTTAGGAGGTCTCGATTTTTATGCGAACAATATGGCTGCACTTTTGGATGCATTATGATTTGAAGTTCATGAGAGAGCTCTAACTGGGAGATATGATGTTGTGATAGGAGAGGACGACGGGCACACTCCTATTTTGAGTCAGCACAGCAGTGTCATCAGCAAATAATGCTAACTTAGTATTGATAGTCTGGGGTATGTCGTTTACATACAAATTGAAGAGGGCGGGGCCAAGCAAACTTCATTGCGGGACAGATGATTTGATTGGTCGAGCAGTGTAGAGGGTGTGTGCTACCCGAACTCGAAAGGAACGGTTCGAGAGATAGCAAAAAATGGTTTTAATAAGGTTTGGATTAAAATTTAATCGCATGAGTTTATAAATGAGACCAAGGTGCCAAATTACAAAAATGCCAATAATATTTCTTATCACATATTGCCGCCGTTTACGGTCTCAGATTGCCACACTTAGTGCGGTCATAACGATTAGAATACGCCAACGACCAACTCCCTTTTGTAAAGTATTCCGCATCCAACATTTCACTGCAGGTGCTTCAGAATTACTGCCGTTGGTCAATTCTTTTTTTAGCATTAGCTGTCTGAGGAAACGGCATCTATTACAGATAGCTGTTTTAAAAGAACTGGAATTTACTCCTTCATTCAAATGATATTAATTAAAGATTTTCTTCACGGTCTGTTCCATTTCAAACCTAATGAAGGAGTCAGAGAGAAAACGTCGAGGAAGGTTTACGGACCATAGGCTAAAATGTTATATAATGGATAACATCACAAAATTCTCTCCAATGGGCCGCATTACAATTGGCGTCTGCGAAGGCTGGCTGTCTGGTTCAGAGAGCGGTTAGAAGTATTTTTCATTCTTTATTTCTTGCTGCGAGAATGGATTTATAACAATGATATTACAAAAAGAGAATATATTTTGTAATTTATATTATAGATTGAAACTTGAGTACATTAATAATTTTTTTTTGTTCATTCCTCAACGAAGCACTTTTTTTTATATATAACGATACATGAATTAGCCAATATTTAGTTAATTTCAAGTTCTGTTTTTGTTCTTAAAAGGAAACGCAAGAATATGTTCACTTGTAAAGAAAGCCACTTCAGCAGAGATCATATTTTGCAATGTTTAGCCCTCGATAGCTCCTTTTTAGAAAACTTATCTCATTAAAATAATACACACTAAGTGGACTGTATAAAATTTCTCATACTTTATTTCAACCGCATACTCTGCGCGCTCAGTCGCGTCTGCTCTCTCTTTTTCATTCGAAGGCGCCAGCAGCGCCGTTTCACAAAAGCGGTCAAGGGGCACAACATACTGCCCGCCTTGACAAATTTGAAAACTTTTCAACATAATACAAAGTATACATTAATAATTCACAATAGATAAAATATTCAAACAATTAAATACAATAATAATGAATAGTAACACATATACATATACAATTCAAATTGACAATCAATCATAAAAAGGTAATTTAATTATCTTGTTTACTGGACGTTGATATATACCTTTGTTTGATTTCAATGTAACAACTCTTAATATATTATCCTCTCCTACGTGGACCTTAATTATTTTTGCTAGGTTCCAATTAAGAGTTTTAAAGTTATTCTCATTTTTTACCAGTACAATTTCATTTGCTTTTAACATTTTCTCACCTTTGTGCCATTTGACACGTGATTGTAAACGATTTAAATACTCTGATGACCATTTTCTCCAAAATATTTGAGTAAGCCTTTGTACCAATTGCCATCTATTTAATTTATTCATTGGTACCTGAGTTAAATCTGGATCTGGTAATGCTGTTAACGACGATCCAACTAAAATATGGGCTGGAGTGACAGTAAAATCATCATTAGGATCACTAGAAATACTACTAAGAGGTCTAGAATTTAATATTGCCTCTACTTGGGTAACAAGGGTGCTCAATTCTTCATAAGTAAGAACGGCATTTCCTACAACTCTTTTTAGGTGCGATTTTAATGATTTAATGCCTGCTTCCCACAAACCTCCGAAATGAGGGGTAGCAGGTGGATTAAATTGCCAAATGATGCCTTCTGAGGCACTGAATGTTTCAATTTTTCCTGTATTTTCCTTATTGAACAAATCTTTTAATATTTTCTTTAACTCATTATTTGCTCCAACGAAATTTCTACCATTATCACTATAGATATCAATGGGTTTTCCTCTACGGGAAATAAATCGTTTTAAAGCACCCATAAAAACATCTGAGCTACAACTATTTACAATTTCAAGGTGAACTGCTTTAGCAACAAAACATATAAATATACATACATAACATTTATACAATTTTTTAAATCGACCAGAAAACAACTTAATACTAAATGATCCACAAAAATCAATATAGACTTTAGAAAATACTCTAGAAATATTAACTCTGGCACTGGGCAAATCTGCCATCATTTGGGTTTTAGCCTTTGCACTTATCTTAAGGCCTTTTAAACATTTATTCAATACTCTTTTGACTGTGGATCTACCATTTGTGACCCAGAATTGTTTACGTAAGTTAGCCAGTGTGGCCTCAACACT
Source organism: Nephila pilipes (assembly GCA_019974015.1). Lineage (NCBI taxonomy): Eukaryota > Metazoa > Arthropoda > Arachnida > Araneae > Nephilidae > Nephila > Nephila pilipes. The sequence goes on from BMAW01026606.1 coordinate 11,590, forward strand.
TATATGGAGATAAAACACATGATAATGATCAATAATCAAATAACAAATATTACAGTTATTAGGGATTAACATAGGGTGTTTATGATTTAAAGGTAGTTCAGAATGTAGCAGTCTTCCGCCTACACGGAGTACATTCTTCTCGTCAAGAAATGGAGACAAATTTAATAATTTACTGGAATTGGATAATTTTTCCCCTTTCATAATACACTGAATATCTTTTGAAAAATACACAAATTGCACACTTCTCACTAAACAAATTAAAGCAGCAGATAATTCTGGTACAGTTAAGTTGCCAGTAGTTCTCTGTAAGGGATTTCTTGCATTTTCCTTAAATCGCATGCACCATGCAATTATTCTTTGTAGTTTCGTAAATGAAGAACACTTATTAATAATGGGAAGAATCTCACTGTTGTGCACTAAAAGACAAACTGGTTCTCCTTGATGATCCTTTAGCTCTCTTTGGTATAACTCACTATTATGAAGATCGTAGCTATCACCAGGGAAGTTCAGAAGGTACTCCTAAAGAAAGGATGGACCGAACCACCACAAGTCACTTAATTGAATTTTCTCTGGATCAAGTCCTCTCGAAATGGTGTCTGCGGGGTTTAAATCCAAAGGAACATGATGCCACTGGTTTATTTTTGTAAACTCTTGAATAATCACTACTCGATTCGCCACAAAAGTCATTAATTCCCTAGGTTCTTTTTTCATCCACGAAAGAACTATTGTAGAGTCAGACCAATAGAAGACTGATGTAATATCCATTTTTAATGCATTCTGTACTTTACGCATTAATTTTGTCAATAAAACAGAACTACATAACTCCAATCGAGGTATTGTTACCTGCTTAATTGGAGCTACACGCGACTTGGTCGCAACTAGCTTTACTTTAACTTCAACTGAATTGACTGTTCTGGTGTATATTGCAGCCCCATACGCCTTTTCGGAAGAGTCACAGAAGCCATGGAGTTCAATCACTTTAGAGTTTTGAATCACAATGCATCTTTCAATATTCATATCGTTCAACATCATTAAAGATTTCACAAATTCTTTCCATTCACAAGCTTCTTTCGTAGGAAGCGCCTCACTCCAATTAATTTTCAGCAACCACAATTGTTGCATGAAAATTTTGGCCTTCGTGATCACTGGACTAAGCAATCCAAGTGGATCAAAAAGTCTAGCGATGATGGATGAAACTGACCTTTTAGTAGGATGAGCATTTTGCTCCACTTCTACCTTAAAGGTAAAACAGTCCGTTCTAGACTTCCAGGAAATTCCTAAAGTTTTTATTTCATCCGTAGATAAGAATTCGTATTCCTTTTCCGTTATTGGTGTAAGCTCTGAATTATTCCCACACCATTTGTGCAATGACATTTGAGCGGTTTTTAAAATCTCAATGAGCTGATGTTGCAGAGTTTTTGCCGCCTCTAATGTATTTGCACCACTCAAAACATCGTCCATGTAAAAGTCCTCACACAGGACCGATGCAGCAATTGGAAAGTTTTTTCCTTCATCAAGCGAAATTTGTTTCAGAGTTCGCATCGCTAGGAAGGGAGCACTAACTGTTCCATATGTTACGGTATTAAGTTGGTATACTTTAACCGGTTCATTAATGCCCTCCTTCCACAAAATTTTTTGGAGGTTTCTTTGACTCTCATCTATATTAATCATGCGGTACATCTGACGAAAACCCCCCCTAAATGCAAAGATGTGTTTACGGAATCTCACTAATAATGTAAACAAATCATCTTGGATAACTCCACCGTTATATTGAATAGAGTTTAAGGATTTTCCACTAGTAGTCAAGGTGGAAGCATTAAATACTGTTCTCAATTTTGTTGTACTTTTATGAGGCCTATAAATGCCATGATTAGGCATATAATATGTCACACCGACCTCAGCACTATCTCTGACCTCAGTCATATGTTCTAATTCTTCATATTCCTTTAAAAAATTGGAATACAAATTTAAATACTCTTGTTCTCCAGACAAACGAGTCCATAGTGATTCAAGTCGCCTTATAGCAATATCTTTTGAATTCCCTAAACATGAAGGATGTTCTTTAAATGGCATAGTCACAATATATTTTCCTGACTTATCTCTCCTACGCGTTCGCGCATAATGTTCCTCACATACAGAATTTTCTATACTCTTAGTAAATCGTTTTCTATTTCCTCAATCTCCCAAAATTTTCTCAAGTTTGAATTCAGTTTCGAGAAATATCCAAATTGATTGAAACTTTTAATTCTGACTATGTAAATATAAATTTACCAAAATTGCAAATCACTAGATATTCAAGAAATTTTTCAGGGTGATTAGATTTTTATAGTTTATTTCAAAGCTCTATTCATAATAATGTAAAACTAAGCTAGGTTGATAAATTTAATTTTTTTGAAATCATATTTGTGTGGTAATGCACTTGCCATTTCTTATGAGAATTACGATAGAGCTCTTGATTTATTGAAGAATAGATTTGGAAACAAAAATATGTTACTTAATGCTCATTTTAGTGATTATTAAATTTAACGCCTGTTAAAACCCTAATGATATTATGAGTTTAAGAAATCCATATGACAATGCAGAAACGCAAATACGAAGTCTCGAAAGCTTAGGAATAAAAGGAGAATCTTGTTCAAATTTATTGACACCCATTTTTTTGAAATTAATTCCTTCAGAATTTGGCTTATAATTCAAAATGATAAGGAATTTGATTTAAATGATCTTCTAACATTTCTTAATTCCGAAATGTTAAACTGAGAAAGATCATTTCAAATTAATAGTCTTAAAAGTATCGAATCATCAATTCCTCCCCACAAGAAAGATTAAAAAATAAAAAAAATACCATTTCGATAGACATAACAGTAAGCCATCGCAGAAAAAAGAAAACTATAACTACTTTTCGTAGTTACAGAAGAAAAGAGCCCAGATCACTAAACAGTTATTTTATTACAAGGACAACACATTTATAATTTACATACATAGTAGAAACAAAGGGATATTGAGCCGAGTATGCGCCGAGTGATTTCCCCGTTAATGCGCATAATTGTTTTAGTGCTCCGAACACCTTGAGTTCATATGCTAAACTGAATGCGTGACGCAGTTATTGCAGAGGGTGTTGCAGGATTGAGGGGAGAGGAAATACATTGGTTACATCCACCCCCTCTGATTCCACAGTCGTCCCGTCAAGGAACCAGCAGTCACAGTTTTCCTAGGTCTACCTCTCTTTCTTAGTGGCAGAAGTGGGGCATTGGAGCGTCCTTGCTCAAACGCTTTCAAAGCAGAAGTGTGATACACTCCAAGAGGTGTAGTTGGATTTTCCAAGCTGGAAATTTCTTATGTAGTTGGAGACCTTCGAGACATAATCACATAAGGTCCATCTCTGCGTGGGAGGAACTTGGAAGTTTTTCCTTTTTCAGCACTGCTCATGGGGTGTGAGGTGACATAGACTTTATCACCTGGATGAAACAAAGTTGCTTCACGTCTTCTCTTGTCAGCATAATGCTTTCTTTTATCTTGTTGTTGTTCAACCACATCTTTAGCTTCAGCTAAGAATTGGGAAAATTTCTTGAAATATGGAGTAATTTCTGCAACGAAATTATCGTTTTCGATGACAGCACGAAGATCATGCGTGACATCGTCGGTCGTCTGCAGTTCTCTTCCAAAATGCAGAAAAGCTGCAGTTTGACCAGTGGTCTGGCATTTGGCTGTATTCAAGGCAAATCTAATTGATGGCAACTTTTCTAACCAAGAGTTTTGCTTGTCGTAAACCAGGATGGCAAGACGAGGCTTTCGGTCTCTGTTCTTTTGTTCCAAGGGGTTTGCTTGTGGATGGTAGACAGGAATCAAAGATTGTTTGATGTTTAGAAGGTAGCAAAGCTGTTGCATTACAGCTGACACAAACTGTGTACCATTATCACTTATGATACGACGAGGGATTCCGTATATTAGAAGGACTTCTTCAAGGAGTATTGTAGCACACTCTTTGGCAGTTGCAGATGGCAGGGCAAAAAGTTCCACCCATTTTGTGGTGTAATCTTCGACTATAAAGATCCACTTTTTACCATCTTTACTTTCCGGCAGGGGGCCAAAAAGATCAATAGCTAGTGTTTCAAAATGTTGGGATGAAACTGGAGTTTGCAGAAGATCAGCAGGTTTCTGGTTGCTAGCTTTGAATTTATTACATTCAGGACAGTTTTTAACGTAATCTGTGATGAATTTCCGCATGCCAGTCCAATAACATCTTTTCGATATTCTGTTGAACGTTCCTTCAGCACCATAATGACAAGCTGTTGGAGCATCATGGTGATCTTTAAGAATATGTTCTCGTTCCTGTATAGGAACAACTAATTGAGCGTCTTCACTTTCAGAATCTGGAGAGTATCTGTACAGCACTCCACGATTCATAAGACAGTTCCTTTTTCTGGTGATTCAAAAGTGTCGATGATTTTCTTCAATTCATCATCTTTCATCTGTTCACTTCGTATGTCTTCCGAGGATCGAGCTGGGATATCGATAGTTATCGTGCAAATTTCACAATTTGGCTTCTTGTGAGTACAACTAGGGCGTGATAACATGTCAGCTAACACATTTGCTTTTCCAGGAATGTACTCAATCTTTAAGTTGAAACTTTGAAGTTGCAAAGCCCAACGGGCTAACCGTCCAGAATTCGATTTCAAACCTATTAACTATTTCAGTGGTTGATGATCTGAAGCAATTTTGACTTTAGATCCTTCAACATAACCTCTGAATTTATTGAGGGCCCAAACTACGGCGAGTGCTTCTCTTTCAGTGGTTGAATAATTTCGCTCCGCTGAAGTAAGCAAACGGCTTGCATATTCAATGGTGTGTTCTTCTTCACCTGAGCCCTGGAGTAGGACTGCTCCGATTGCGTAATTAGATGCATCAGTTCGTATGACAAAGGGTTTTGTATCATCCACTTGTCTGAGAATAGGAGCAGTTATCAGACACTGTTTGAGTGTGACAAAAGCTTTCTGCTCTTCTTCTCCCCATTTCCACGGAGCATTCTTTTTAGTGAGATTGCTCAATGGTCTTGATTTCTCAGAGAAACTAGAGACGAATCTTCTATACCAAGAACAACTTTGCAGGAAGGATTGCACTTGTTTAACATTTTTCGGAGGAAGTATATCCCTGATAGCAGTTGTTTTGTCAGGATCTACTTGGACTCCAGAACTAGTGATATAGTGTCCGAGGTACTTTACTTTTTCACAAGCAAAGTTGCATTTACTGCGATTTGCTTGCAATTTAAACAACAAAAGTCTTTTAAATACTGTTTTGAGGTCATAAAGATGTTTTTCAAATGTTTCTGATAAGATAATTAACTATGTCATCTAAGTATGATAATACGTGCTTGTCTTTAAGACCACTGCGAAATGTGTCAATTAATCTTTGAAATGTGGCAGGAGCCATTTTCAGTCCAAATGGCATTCGCCGGAAAAGAAAAGTCCCAAATGGGCAGACAAATGCTGTTTTGTCTCTGTCTGAAGAACATACACTGATTTGGTGGTAACCCAATTTTAAATCAATTGTAGTCATGAAAGGTGTATGCTTCGCCACATGAAGCAAATCGTCCATTCGAGGTAGAGGATAAGAATCAGAAACTGTCGTTGCATTAAGTTTTCTGTAATCAATGCATAATCGCATTTTTCCTTCTGGTTTGGGAACGAGCACAACAGGTGCCGCATATGGTGATTCACATTCTTCTATAATGTTTCCTTCTAATAGTGTATCAAGTTCTTTCTTTAGGAGTTCTTTTTTCACAGGTGACATTCTATAAAGAGGCAAGGAGACAGGTGGACTATCTCCTGTATTGATTCGGTGTTCAATGTAGGGAGTAGACTCTCCCCCTGGTTCAAAGACAGATGCGTACTTCTTTAAGACTGCAACTAGCTTTTCTTTCTGCGTAGTATTTAAACATCGACCTTCTTCTTCATGAAGAGTACATAAATTGACATCTAAGTTGTCACCTGGATGTTGGTTATTGGCATGTTCACCAAAGGTAAACTGCTTCTGAGGCATGTCAGAAAAAAACCATTGTTGATCCCTTAAATCCAACATGATTCCTAGAAAGTCCATACCTAGCAGAGTTCTGTTTCTTTTTGCATTGGATAACGCGATAAGCTCTTGGTGGAACTTCCGTCCTTCAATTTCAAGGGTTACTGTAGTGATGAGGACATCTTCTGTCGAGCGCTGTCCATCAGCAAGTGAGATACACATTGTTCCATTCCGGAACTTGGCACCTTCATCCTTCAACAATGTATACAAAGTTTCACCAGCAATAGAGTGACTGGATCCAGTATCCGCACAAGCCTTTCCAAAAATTCCATTTATACGCAGGTATACGGTTGATACCGAAGCTGTAGTAACAAAACAGGAACTTGCTTCCAAAAATTCGAATCGGGACGATTCAGTCTTAGGCTCTGCTGTGCAATTGGGACACTTTGCTCGGATGAAACCAGAAGTTCCACAACCATAACACTTTACAGGAGGGCGATCTTCCTGCTGCTTTGTAGCATAACCTCTATTATTTATTCTCGGAAAAGGCTTCCTAGAGAATTGCTGGTTTCTGGATGAAACGGTGTTTTCATGTTCTGCAGTCGATGAGGCTGACTTAACCCAAATTTTATTTCGATTTTCCAGAAGTTGAGACTTCTTCTGCAATCCCACCTTCATGCTGTCAAAGCTATCCAGTTTGTCAACTAGATCACATGGTGAAATGATTTCAGACCATGTATCGATGAAATGGTTTCTGTAATCTGGAGGACATTTCTTTTTAATTTGATCTGTGATGATCAGATCCTTAAGTTTTTCGAAAGTCTCAATCTGCAGTTCAGTTAACCATCCTTCTAGATATGTTCGAACTTCGAAGTAAAAGTCTTTCCAGGTACTGTTGGCGGCTTTTCTATGTTGAGAAAATAATAACCTGAATTTCTCTGCACTGAGTTTAAAGCGTTTTAGTAACATACTTTTAATATGGTCATAATCTTGAGACAATGTGTCTGGTTCTCTGGTGATCAATTTTGCGATATCGCTTGGTGTATCACTTATGAGGTAAGTGACAAAATTTTCATCACTTATGAGGTAAGTGACAAAATTTTCATCACTTATGAGGTAAGTGACAAAATTTTCTTTGGGAACTTTAAGGATAGAAAGTTGTCGTTCAATTAAAGTCAAGAAGAGACCAATGTCATCATCTTGTGCTTTGAATTTAGGGAATAACTTTTGAACGTCAAGAGTAGGTTTCTCCACACCCAACCCATGCGTAGTAGCTGATTGTTGCGGCTGTGATAGTCGTAACTTTTCGAGTTTGAATGCAATCTCGCTTTCGATCTCTCTAAGTTTCTGTTCATAATCACTTTTACGATGTTGAATAATATCTTTTAAATGTTCACGGGTGAACTCTTCATCATATTTAGTGTCATTAAATATTAAGTTATTTAGGTTTAACACAGACATTTTAGAGGTAATAGTTAGTCCGAGATCTTCACAAAGAGATCGTAAATCCTCTTTCTTAACTCCTGCAAGGTAAGACATTTTAATTGTTTTTGCGAAAAGTTTTAAAGTTCAAAAAGTTTCTAATACCTAATTATTATGCCAAAACTGTAATTAATACACTATGCTGAAATATTCTGTAGTAAAATAAAAATTTATACACGAAAAATTCAATGTACATTAAATTAATATACTAACAATTATAACCTGGGGAAAAATTACACTATATGTCACACTAAAAACACTAAATAAAACAAAAAAATATACAATATACATAAATTGCAGATCTCTAACGAATATGTGGAATAATATGCTTCAGGAAAAAACAACAAAATAAAATATGAAAAATTCTTTGTTTGTTTTATTAATTACCTAACTATCAAATTAAGTAAGAGAAGAAAAAACCTTTTCCAAATGCACTTCAAAGAATAAAAGAAAATATTTAATTAAACATTGAGTACATAAAAGTATCAAGAATCTTCTCTTCACCAGAATTTATATTTTAGACTAAAAAGAATATACAAGGAACATTCTGAAATAAAATTATGTCTACTTCATTTCCGGTAATTTTCAGAACCGTTCCTGTGGCGGGAAAACTTATACCTTTTACTATTATTATTATTCATTACTTTTCAAATTAGGCTCAATTTAATATCTTTTCTTTAAAAAAAAATTGAATAATAATCTAACAAACTCAGGCTAAAATAATTTAAATAAGATACTCTGAAATAGGCATAAATATGTTTTTAGATTAATAACATAAACCATCAATTATTTACTTAAAATCAACTTCTTTTCAACAAATGAATAAGAAATAGACTATAAATCTGTCTTTTTGGAAAACCACAGAATGTTAAATATTCCTAATAAATTTCATCAGTTACTTAAAACAGTATTCAATGAAAAGAAACCCATAAATTACAACCTAAGCATTTTCTCCTAATACATATACATAAACAGAAATCAACTTTACGCTGACAGACTGAAATAATTTGAGTTCAAGGTCACATGCGCGAAGCAAAATTCGCAGTTGCATTGTTACATACATGAATCATATTTACTTCCGTTACGAAATTAACATCTGAAATCAGTTTTACACTTTGGAATACAAAATTTTTAAAACATTTATACAAATATACACAATTCTAAAAACGCAATTTCAAAATGAATAAAATATTAAATGCAAACACTCTAATTTCTGAATTCCTACAATATTCTTATACAAGCTAGAAAAGATATATCTTAAGATAATTATGCAATGACTGTATTATTATTCATAAAAACAATATATTGAAATATAATTCCATTTACACTTAAAATATAAGCATTTTACTACCATAGAGACGGGAAAGATTGGATTAAAATTCTACAATGGTCAGGATGACCTAAGTTTCTCGTTTTGTTCAGACGAGAAATTTTACTTTTCCATAGACAATAAAATTATACCATGGTCAGGATGACCAACAGATTCGTTTTAAAATTAAGAATCTAAAACATAAAATTCTAAATCTAAAACGTTTTAAAATTAAGAATCCTAATCTGTTCAGTTAGGAAAGAGTATACTTATCAATGGATGTGCTGGCTGCAACTGAAGACACCAAGTGTGGGCTGCACTGTATCCAAAATTCAATAAGAGCAACTGTTGCTCTGTTAATATAACTCCAGATCTCACCAGCAATCAGAACCAAGGTGTTCCAGGACTGCACAAACTACTTCAATATAGCAGTACCGTTGGCTACGGTCATAAACACAGGAGTGCAGGATTGCACAAATATCAAAATTACTAAAATAGTTTTCGCGTTGGGCGCTATTATAACTACGAAAAGTAGTTACAGAAGAAAAGGGCCCAGATCACTAAACAATTATTTTATTACAAGGACAACACATTTATAATTTACATACATAGTAGAAACAAAGAGATATTGAGCCGAGTATGCGCCGATGGATTTCCCTGTTAATGCGCATAATTGTTTTAGTGCTCCGAAAACCTTGAGTTCATATGCTAAACTGAATGCGTGACGCAGTTATTGCAGAGGGAGTTGCAGGATTGAGGGGAGAGGAAATACATTGGTTACAAAACTAATTTTCAATGTCTGTAAAGCAATCATTGGCGCCAGGAAATGGAAAATGCAATAAAAATCTTGAATCAGAAACTTGTAATACGAATAACTCTAAAGAGGAGAGGGAAGAAATATTAAACAAAGGGGATGCTGTTATTTGTGTTTGAAACTTCATCACTGGGTGGCTGTATATTTTAAAAAGGATTTATGTCCAATTTGTGGATGATCCCACCGTGTTTCAATATGTTTTCGAAATCGTAATAACGATTCTATTCCGAAGAGCAAAACCGATTGCATTGTCGTAATCGGCAGTGTTTAAAACAGAAATAAACAATGAGCTGTTTTAATTGGTGACAAAAATGAACAAGAAATTAATAGATTTTTCCCAGATACAGGTGCTCAAGTTACGTTTTATAGACTGTTTCTGATAAATTTAATTTTCTTATTGTTAGAAAATAAAGCGTTTCTACTTGCACATTTGGTACCAAGGAAAATGAAATGAAAGCACATAACGTAGTCAAAATTAGATTGAAAAATAGAGATGATCAAATTTATGTATCGAGATAGAAGCAGTTGAGACAGAAGATATTTCGACCACACATTTGCCAAACCCTGATAAAAATATTGAAAAAAAATTCAGATATTTGAGAAATATTCAACTAGCCGATTGTTACGAATTAAAAAATAAATTAATATCAATTATTCTTGGGGCAGACTATTACTATGAGGTAGTGAATAACACGACTGAATAAACATTTAACACATCAATCAATAACTCCCGAGACTAACATTGAAAACAACATTTTTTTTGCAAATTTTTTTTTATTCATCAACGTAACACCTTTTGTCAAGCTGATGAGTTGTTACCAACTAATAAAAATTCTTCTTTATCGAAGATGGACATAGTCGGCATATTTTTTTATGTCTTCGTTCAAGTTTACCTTTCAATTATTCTACCGGTAATATTTTGTGTACTGAAAATACACTTATATTGCCTACGCACGGTGTAAATGAATGAATTATACATTTTAAACATACTGCATCGCTGGAAGTTGCGTTTGAGTTTTTAACGATCGTTCCTTTAATAGCCTATTAGAAAATTTCTTTACCTTTTTTGAAAACCGATCCTCGTTTAAATAACGACACCAAGTGGACTGCATAAATGTTGCTCTTTTACCCAGACAAGACAGCAGCGCCTTTCACAAAGTGTCACGCTACCGAACATATTGCTCAAATTCCGAAAATTAACGATAATACAAGCATACATTATTATTCGCCAATAGATAAACATTTTAAATAATAATAATGGTCAGTAACACATAGCTATGTTACCAAATTCGACTATTAACGCGCGGCAATTTTATCAATCTGTTACCGGACGCCGATACATACCTTGCTCGGATTTCACAAATACAACTCATTATCCTTTTCCGTGATAGGTTCAATTACAGCCTGTTATCCTCATTACCAGTACAATACTTGCTCTTCTTCTCCAGCGATTAATGCGATGTCTTATTTAAATAGCTTTATTTAATTATTTTCTCCAAAATATTGAGTAAAGCTTACCACGTCTATTTAACTTGTTCATTGGCGTTGCAAATTCGATTCGGTACTAAAGGTACCGGCCAAGTATAATAAACAGTCATTAGACCAGAAATGTTTACTAAGAGGTTCAGGAATTTAATACGTTCACTAAGTAACAAGGTGTTCACCATAGTAAGAACGGCTTCGGCCAACCAGGCGCGATTTTTAATGATTTGGTCGACCAGCCTCAAACCTCCGAAATGGGTAAAGATTAAAATGCTTCAAAAGAGTGTCTTTCTGAGGCACTTAATGCTCATTTCGTATTTTCTATAGAACAAAATCTTCTAACAGTCGTTCTTTAACTCACATACCCAACGCAGTTTTCACCAATAGGTTTCCTTCAAGGAAATAAACGTTTGAAGCACTCATAAAAGATTGTGCCAACTATTTGCTGTCGAGTAAGAATCGTTTTACCAACGTGCCGATATAAATATGGCCATTACTGACAAGATATAATACTTAAATTATCGGTGCAATCTCAATACTGGGCGACCACAAAACAATATCGACTTTGTGAAAATACCTGCAATATAACTTCGTCGGAAGTACTGGCACCGTCATCATCGTTTTCCTGCATTACCTTTATGCCTTTGAACACGACCAATTGTTTCGACTGTGATCTACTTTTCACGCAGACCTGTGTTGCCAGCGTGGTGCTCCTCAACATCATCAAATAACAATATCGTAGTTATTAGAGCCAGATAGATGTTTATGATTAAAAGGTAAGTTCAGACAAATACGAAGGCCATTCTTCCTCGTCAAGAAATGGAGCACAAATTTAATACTTACTGGACTGATACTTTTTCCCTCGAGCACACCGAATATCTGAAAATTGCAATACTTCACAAACAAATTGCTGCAGATATCCGGGCACAGCCAAGTTGCCGGTAGTTTCGTAAGGGATTTCTCATTTTCAACAGCACCATGCGTTGTAGTTCGTAACGTTTAACAATTTATTAATATGGAAGAATTTACAGCCGTGCACTAAAGACAAACTGAAGCTTCGATGAGTCTTCAAGCTCTTTGGCAATCAATATTATGAAGATCGTAGTTCAACAGAAGTACACCGAAATAGTGCGATTGATTCAAAACCATCACAAAGTCACTAATTGAATTTTCTCTGATTAAAATCCTCGAAGCGCAGCGAGAATATTCTGCTTATTTTTAAACTCAACACCACTACTTGTCGTCACGTAAAGTTTTACCTTCTGCTCATCCGCAGTGAACATTGTAGAGTCTTATCAATTGAAAGACTGATGCAATGGTTCATTTTTTACGCATTTCGTGTTTCGGCGCATTGGCTCTGTTGGTTTAAAACAGCATTCATGAGCAATTTCCGTCGAGGTATTGTTGCCTGCGCTAATTGAGAAACGACGCGATTCCGCACCAGTCATTTCTCCACTGAATTTATCGTTCTGGTATACTGCAGTTCACGTCGTTTTGGGACGAAAGTTCAGCAGTCATGAAAGTTCGGCTCCATTTAGAGTTTTGAATAACAATGGCCGCAGATTATATCGTTCAATTATCATTAAAGATTTCACAAATTTTTCCATTTCAATAAAGCTGAAGCGTCAGCAATCATTACCAGCCGCATGAAATTTCGCCAGACTACTGGACAAGTTAATTCAGCGAGCCAGCGACGATGGATAAAAACCGATCTTTTTAGATGAGCATTTTGTTCCACTTGGCCTAAAGGTAAAACAGTCCGTTCTTAGACTTCAGGAAATTTCTGCTTTATTTTCATCTCGTGGATGCCGTATTCTCTTTCCGTTATTGCAAGCTCGAATTATTCTCATCAATTGTTTTACGAGTGCTTCTTGTACCACGAGCCGATAAGCCGCAGAGCAATGCTTCAATGGCTTAAACTTAAACACGTCCATGGTGTTCTTCACCGACGACGGTCGAAAAGTTTTCATCAAGCGAACTTGTTTCACTGCATGTTAAAGAAGGAGCATCTGGTCGTTCCGTGCCGCTATTGCTGGCATCCGGTTCATCGCCTTCCTTCCACAAAATTTCAGTGCTTGATTCTCGGTCAATGGTTAATTACGGTATACCCGACGAATCTCCTGCAACGTAAAGACGTGCGTTTTACGGAATCACTAATATCGCAAACAACATACCGGATAATCCACGCAGCCAGTATTGAATGGAGTTTGATTTTCCGACTAGTAGTTTGCTGCGGAAAGAGTTAAATTGCTCACTGTTGCTTCTTTTATGAGGCTCATAAATTGGCGATGAGTATTACACAACACACCGACCAGAGTATCTTCTGACCGTCACAGCGCTCTACTCTTCATATTCTTGCAACAGAATAAGTTTCAGCCTACCTGTTCTCCGATAAACGACATATGACCAAGTCGCCATAAAGGCTCTCTTTTGAACTCAAGAAGGATGCTCTAAATGGCATAAAGTTCACAGGCTTTCCCGACTTGTCTTCTTCCTGAGCGCGTTCGCGCATACGTTCTCACATAAGAATTTTTCATATTTTAGGTGTACCTTTCATTTCAATCACAAAATTACTACCTGCCTTCGATAGAAACAGTCCAAATCGACGAACCATACCTCCACCATATAAACAGCTACTGTTTCAGTACTGCAACACCAGATACCAAGAAATTGAAAGTATTTCAGATTTTTTATGTTATTTTCAAAGTCAATTATTGGTCAAACTGAGCCAGGCCGATAAATTTAGTTAACATTGAACATATTTCACCACTCAAATATTTCATTTATTAAATACGACAGAAGTTTCCGATTTATTGAAGAACAGAGGTTTGAACAAAACAGTTTACTAATGTCATTTTAGTGACTAACGCTCGTTAAAAACTTCATGATAATATGAGTTTGATGAAAACCACATGATATGAGTACGCAACAAAGAAGTCTCGAAAGTTTAGAATAAAAGGAGAATTCGTTCAGTTCTGAGCCGACCATTTTCGAAATTGGTTCTCTCATACTGGCTTTATAATCAAAAATGACAAGCGAAATTTGATTTCAACATTTTCATTCCGAAATGAGAAAGATCATTTCAAATTAGTTCTTAAAGCACGAACACACTCCCTCAATAAATATCAAAAAACAAAAAAATAACATTCTCGACAGACACAGTAAGTCACCGCAGAAAAAAGAAAACTGATAACTACTGCAAGTCACAGTAGAAAATATTCAGATCAATAAACTATTTTAGCTACAACACATTTAGTAATTCACACATAAGAAACTAAAAGAAAGATATTTAGTATGCGCCTAGCGATTGTTACCCACACTGTTTCATGCTCGAACACCTGAGTTCATTATGCCGTCCGAAAAGACCCAGCTGAATGGGCAGGAGCGCCGCAGGTACCGAGGCACGATCCCTTCACTGTCGAAACAAACCGTCATGAATCAGCAGTCACAAAGTTTCAGGTTCACCTCTTCATGCAGAATTGGGGAAGAGCCGGAGCACCAAACGCCAAGAAGTGCATAAGAAATTCAAAGAGGTGCAGTCGACCACGGAAGCTCATATGTAAGCCGGAGACGAGACATAAATCACCATTTTCGCGGGATGGAAATATTTTCATCATGGGGTGCAGACATAGACTTCATGGACAGTATCATGCTCCTTCTCGTCAAGATAACGCTTTCTTGTCTGCTGTTACCAACCACCTTACCGTGCCAAGAATGAAGGCCCCCTGAAGTCGATGGAGTAATTTTCGCAACGAAATATCGCCGATGACGTTACCCATCATGCGCATCATCGTCGGTCTCAGCCTTTCCAAAATGCAGAAAAGCCGCAGTTTGACCAGCGGGTTCGGCGATTGGCCGGTTCACAAATATATCATACAACCTCTAACCATCATAAAGAGGTTTCCAGTCTTTCTTCGTTCAAATTGTTGCGGATGGTAAGATCAGGAACGCATATCGTTCGGATGCTCAGAAGGCAACAAAAGCCAGCCAAAATACAGCCGACACAAACTGCGCAAATCACATCACTTATGATACGACGAGATTCCAGTAGGCGACCAAGGAGTGCCGGTAGCATACTCTTGGCGAAAAAAGTTCAATTCCATTTTGCAGTGTAATCTTCGACTATAAAGACCATTTCATCTTTTACGCCGTGGGGTCAAATGATCACGTTGGGCAGCCAATGCTGATGAAACCGGAGTTTGCAGAAAGACTGCCAGGTTTTCGGTCGTTAGTTTTTGAATATTTCATACTGCGACAAGCTTAACGTAATTCGGTGATGAATTACTGATGCCAAAGTTCAATAACGTCTTTCGTTTCGTTGAACGCTCAGCATCATAATTTATTAAAAGCCGTTGGTTACTGCGGCGATCTTTAAGAATATACCGTTCGCATAGAACACCTGGTTGAGCGTTCTTCACTGCACCTGAAGCACCCACGATTCATAAGATAATGATCGTTCAGTTGGGGCTTGTCGAAGTTCTTTTTTCTGCGACAAAGTCGACATTTTCTTCGAACACTTTTCATTCGTTCTGGTTTCGCCTTTCTCGAGGATGAGCTGAGTTATCGTAAATTTCACTTGCTTCTGCAAGGATGATAACGATGTCAGTTAATATTTCAGTTTCGAATGCCCACCTGCCGCCGTGCCCAACAGGCTAACCGTCCGCAGAAGGCGATTTCTTCCAATCTCAGTGGTTTATTTATTCATAACAGATTTTGATCCTTCACCATAACTTCCTAGGTTCTTGTTGAGGTCCAACCACGGCGAGTTTTCAGCGGTCGTTCGCTTAGGGGGGCGGCCCGTCATATCAATGGCGTGTTCTTTCTTCTGCTTCCGGAGTCTCGGAAGTAGATCAAATCATAGATATCAGTTCAAAGCGACAAAGCGGTTTTGGTATTCGTTCAATTGTTCATCAGAGAGTTATCATACGCCAGCGTCAAAAGCTTCGTTCTTTCTTCCCATTTCACGGAGCATTCTTTTTAGTAGATTACCACGGTTCCTTGATTGGTATAAAACCAGAGCATCTTACTACATTAAATAGTCACCCTGTAGTGAGCGATTGCATTGCTCAATATTTTCGAATGATAAATAAAGTCAGTTTTTTGTCAGATTGGGACTTATAAGTCTCAGTGTACTTATCAGTTAAAGATATTTGTCGCGATTTTGCTTCACAGGTTTAACGTCTTTTAAATTGTCAGCTTGAGTGTTCAAAGATAATTTTCAAATGTGCCTTCGACAAGATAGTTTCAATCATGCTCATTCAAGCATATTGGTCGCAGCCTACTTGCCTTCTATTCTTTATTAGAAACCGATTTCACAAAGTAATGTTAATAACCAAGCAAGCGGGACCGCATAAAATTACCGGGCCCCATATTACTGCAAATTGCTCTTTCATTTACAGACAGCAGCCATTCACAAAAGGTTCATCATTAATCTACGCCACCGTATATTTGCCGAAAAGAAAACAAACGGGTTGTTATCAGAACAAGGTTACCGATTTGCTGGTGGTAACCCGTTTCAAATCATTGTGTCACGCAGGGTGCATACTGCTTCGGTTTAGCAAATCATCCATTCGAGTGCGGTGAGATAATTCCAGAAATGTCGCCGCATTAAGTTTTCGCAATCATCGCTCATTCCGGTTTGGGAACGCCAACAGGCGTATTGTTGCGATTCACATTCTTCTGCTGGCGCCTCTGTCAGTGTATTATCAGGCATCAGGCATCGAAGACAGAGCTGACGGCAAGCCTGGTGGTGGCAGGTTTCCCGGTTGATGAGCCGCGTGCCTCTTTACCGCACCGTTTTTCTTTTCGCGTAAAGAGTCGAGATATCGACCACGAATGGCGCATACCGACATTCTGCGCCATGATGTTGGTTATCAAGACAAGCTGAGCAGCATGTCAGCAAAACCATTGCCGATCCTCAAATCAACATGATTTCTCAGATTTCTTTGAGATAAAGTCTGTTACTCAGCAGAGTTCTGCTGGGCATTGGGATGTTATTGCTTCTGGTCGAACTTCGTCTATCAAGGGTTACTTGTTATTTATATGCGAGCGCCGTTCATCAGCAAAGTGAGACAATACACAGCCTTCATTCCGGAACTGGCACCTCATCCTCAACAATGTATACAAAGTTCACCAGCAATAGCGACCGATCCAGCATCTCAATAAGCCTTCCGCATACGGCCGACGGCTGCAACAGCCAGGGTCTCGCTCGTGTGAATCTTTTGCCTTCAAGCTGCGTACTTTTCGTCGACGAAACCAGAGCAAATCATTGGGCCTTTATGGTATGATCTTCCCGCCGTTTCTTGCAGCGACAACCCCGGTTATTTCGAAAAAGCAGCTTCCTGTATGACTGCCGGTTTTCGGATGAAACGGTGTTTTCATACCGCAGTCGATGAGTTTATTTCAACATACTTTATTCGATTTTCTCCGAAGCCGAGACTCTTCGGCACCATGTCGTCAAGTTAACTGTGCCTGACTATCAGACTAATACGGTGAAATGATTTCGCACGTGTTCGGTATATCTCTTTACTTCGGGATTCGGTGATGATCAGATTTTTCACTGCAAAGCCCGTTACAGCCGAACCGAAATGTGTCTTTCCTGCACATGGCGTTTTCTGTTTATAGGTATTTACAGCCATAATAGCCGTTTTAATACGGTCATAATTCAGATCACGTGTCTGTTCTTCGGCGATCAATTTCCAGATATTCGCCATAGTGCACTTTATGAGGTAAGACGTACCTTTTCGGGAACTTTATATGACAGAAGTTATCGTTCAAATAAAGTTATTATATCGAGCTCCATCTCGGTGCTTTTCTGAATTTAGGAATAACTTTGAACGTCACAGTGTTTCTTCCATCATCATAACCTCATTTATAGTAGCCGACAGCCGCGTTGTGACAACGGAACTTTCGAAAGCTGGGAATGGCACCGTTTCACCATAACTTTATGATGCCGATCGGTCGGCAGCTCACGGGCATCCCTTTATTTATAGTTTATGCTCATTACTGCTTAGGTTTGGTTCGCGTCATTTTGCGTAATAGTTACCCGAGCCACAGCCAGATCGTACCTTCACCGAGGCAACATTTTACTGTTTTTGCGAAATGCCCAGTTTCAATACCTGCTCGATATCAGTAAAACCGCACCATCGACACCATGCCGAATATTCTGTAAGTAAAACAAAATTTGAGCACATCGAAAAATAATGCAATAACAATTGTAATTCCGGGGAAAATTGACGAGGATGCTCCACATTCGGGGCAATAAAAACAAAAAAATATACAATATGGAGAATCGTAAGATCTATACGAATATGTATCAGAACAACAGTGGGTAACATGAAAATTCTTTGCCTGCTTTAATACTCAATCCGTCACCAGTAAGAAGAAAAACCTTTCAAATGCACTGCAATGAAAATATTTAATAAACATTGAGCACATGTTATCGTTGAATCTTCTTCTTCACCAGAATTTGAAAGAGTTTCAGACTGCAAGAATATAACGAACATCTTAAAATTACGTTCACTATTTCCTCGGTAATTTTTTCAGAACAGCCTGCGGAGGAAATATACCTTTACTTTATTATTATTCATTACTTTCAATTGTGTCAATTGTCATCTTTCTTTAAAAAAAAAATGAATGGTTGGTCTAACAACCAGGTTGCATCATCAGTCATAAGATAATGAAATAGTTATATAAATATGTTTTGATTGGTCAATAAAAGCCATCAATATTTACTTGCGTTCCAACTTCTTTTCAACAGTCTAGTCAAGAATCCAGACGAAATTCACCTTTTGAAACGTCATTTCAATAAATATCAGTTAAAACAGTAGGCTCAATGAAAAGAAACCTCATAACAACCCAAGCATTTTCTCCACATACACATAAACAGAAACAATCTCTTCCAGATCGAAATAATTGAGTTCGTTCGAAATGCAGCCTATTTCAGCCAAGATACATGAACATATTACTCGTTACGAAATCAACATTTTGAACAGTTTTACACTTTGAATGTGTTTTATAACATTTGTTAAATAGCGCTAATACTTTAAACCAAAAATGAATAAAATATACAATGCAAACATTCTACCTCACTCACAATATTTCATTAAAGTTGTGAAAAGACATATTCAAGATGGCTCATGCAAATTATTAGATCATAAAAACAATATATTGAAATAGCACTCATTTACACACTGTACATAAACATTTTACTACTGAGAGACGAAAACATTTATTCCAAGTTTCTCGTTTTACCAGACGAGAAATTTCATTTTCCATAGACAATACAATTATAACATGGTCAGATGACCGCTCGTTTTAAAATTGGTTAGTCTAAAAATTGCCAGAAAAGAGTATTGACTGTCGGATGTAAATACTGCAATCGAACATCAACAGTGTGGCCGCACTGCCCAAAATTCAATAGTAACTGCCGCCTGTTAATAAATTCAGTGATCTTCAGAAATCAGCTGCGTACCCAGGACGTGCAAACCAATATATGGCTGCTCATACAGAGCGCAGATTGCACAAATAGTCACCAGCCAGTATGTTGCCATTATAATCCACGAAGTAGTTACCAGAAGAAAATCTATCATAAACAATTATTTGTATTACAAGCGATCAACACATACTTATAATTTTATTACGAAAACAAAGAAGATATTGAGCAGTATGCGCTCAGGATTTACTCCCATAATCGTTTTATGCTCAAACCTTGAGATACTAAGACTGAATGTGCGCTGTTACTGAAGAGGGCGGCGGAAGGAAATCATTGTAGTTAAATATTTCAATGTTCGTAAAGAATATATCGCCAGAAATGGAAATCATAAAAACTTGAATCAGAAACTGTAATACGAATCGAACTCAAAGAGAGAGGAAGCCGAATAAAAGGGGGGGATGCCATTATTTGGTGTTTCGAATCATCTGCTGCATAAGCTTCAAAAAGCGAATATGTTTATCTCACTGCAAATATGCCGAAACAATAACGATTCTTATTCTCCAGCTGTTAAAACGATTGCATTGTCGTAACGGCAGCAGTTTAAACAGAAATAAACAACGAGCCGTTTTGTCAAGTATCAAAAAAATAAATCAGATGAAATTAACAGATTCTTCCCGGTGATACAAGTGCTCGTTTACTATGACCGCGATGTAAATTTGGCTTTATTGTTGTGAAAAGCAGCCTTGCCGGTAATAGGTTTGTCAGCGAAAATGAATGAAAGTTATTAACGCCCGTGAAAATAATGAGAATGAGATAGAAGCGTTTAGATCAATAATATTTAAATAAACCGATGCCGATAAAAATCGATATTCGAGAAATGGCTCACCAGCATGAATTAAAACAATAACATCAATTACTTCAAAGCAGACTACATTGCGAGGTGAATAACACCCATCGAACAAAACATTTAACACATCAACGTGGGCGTTCTCGAGTATCAACAAAACAACATGCTAAAAAATCTTTAAAATTTCAGGTGATGTCACCAACAAGCTTTTCCACCTTTTTTTTTTTTTGCCGGCGCTTTTTTTCTTTCGGTAAGAGTTTTGTTGTAGTAAATAGTGATAAATTAGTTGAACACGATACACTTGAAAACCTGCCATGCTCATTTCATGAAGGATAGTAACACACTTTCCATCTAAATATTTACCAGAGTTATTTACGATCTTTCATTGTTTTGTCATTTCACTACATTTTCGAAGTTTGTCGCACCACCTGTCGATGAAGATGACGGGCGAACTCGGCAAACCAGCGACGGTCGCTGGTTTGCCGATGGAAACGTGGTCGCACCGACACAAATGTGCGGAACGCTCGGCAGACCTTGTGAAGCCAGTTAAACCGGAAATGAGTGAAGTGACAAAATTATAATGAAAGATCGTAAAGTGAAGCCCGTGAGATTGTTGAGATGACACAGATATCATATGGAAGTGTATTTACTATCCTTCATGAAAAAAATTACATGAAAAAGGTTTTTTCCAAGTGGGTGCCGCGATTAAGCTGATGGAACAAAAACAGCAACGAGTCGATGATTCAGAAAGCGTTTATCGCCATTTACTCGCAACAAAAAAAAAGATTTCTTTAGTGAAAAAAAAGAAAAGAAAAAAAATTTGAAAAAAAAAAAAAAAAAAGATTTTGGAAAAGTTGTTGAACGATCAGGACACCCT